>JARHVA010004796.1:1005000-1160000 GCA_037957365.1 Torreya grandis | reverse complement strand
CTCCCATGAAGAGGTTTCACTAAATTATCTCTTGGGTGATAATAATACTTTCTAGATAGTCTCTAGGTGTCTTTAGACTAGAATATCTAACTATAAAACCTCCCATATAACCTCAAAGTTCCCTACACCTCCAAAGACCCTGATTATCTCACCCATTAAGGTTTTTAGTGCCTCATAATCTCATTTTACCCTCTAATATACCTCTTAAGTGGCATTGTCTCAATGATGATTCTATATCAATAAGCATAAGTGTAGGTTTTTTGAGTTTTGGACTTAACCTAGAGATGTGAGTAACCTAATCACTATTCTCATCATTTAAATCATCATTGAGGGTATTTGGAGTGTTTGTGTTGTCATCACCAAGCATTCTTCCTTATGTGGTATGCAATAATACCTCTCACTTAGATACCTTAATTTTTATGCATATTTAACCAAATATGGAGGCTAATTTAGGTGGATAACATAAAGTTATTTGGTGACTTTGGAATCACTTTTCACCTCAAAAACCAATGGTTGATATAAATCTTTCTCAATCTTTTGATTTTAGGCTAAAACTAGATTTTTCAGGCCTAATTTATACAATATGTGTCCTAAAAATGCCAATAAATAGGTCTTTTGAGTTATAAAAATACTTTAGGAGACCTTTAGGACCATCTCACAACCAAATCACTCCATTTTAATGATTTTGGAGGTAAAAATATGTCATTAGGTACCATTAAGGGTTTAGGAAGGGTTTTGGAGGTCCATGATCTTAACGATGGTTCATATAGTAAAAACCTCTATACCAAAACCTATTTCCATGAATATTTAATACATTTTCCCCTTAATATCTCTTCAAAAAATTAGGATCCCATGCATAATGTGTGTATAGATAAGAGTGTTGGAAGGTGTGTCTCAAGATTTTGGTTGAGCAATTTAAATAGGTTAACATCTTAGAAGTGGTTCAAAAAATTGAGACACCTAATGCCTTTAATTATTTTATGGATTTTGAGTCCATATGGGTACTTAATATTCCCTAAAATTCTTTATCTTGGGTCACTCTATGGTGAAGGGTGTGCGTGTTTGAAGGTGTAGCTTGATAGGTCTACTAAAGAAAGTGAAACTCATGTAAGGGATAAAACCCAAAAAAGAATGTCTCCTTGTATTCATATTCTCTAAATGCCTTACTCAATGTCTAAGAAATCCTTCCACACATTATACATTACATTGAAGTTGTTTAGATATTTTAGCTTATCATGAGGTGGAAGTAGTATCTTGAGACCTAGATGAGAAGGGCTTATGCCTCATAGACCCAAATTTTTATTTGAGGTATTCATTCACCTATAAGTGCATCTATGGTTCCCATACTTACATGACATAATTTTCAATATAGTCTCTACTTCATTCTCATTTTGTTGTCTACTCAGACCTCTTATCACCCTTCTTCTCCTTCTTGTAGATTACCTTGGTCAACATGCCTAGTGCATAAGACTATATTAATTGATACTAACAACCCAATTAATCTTCTTTTAGATGATATAGAGATGTAACTAGATCATAATATTCATGTTCCAACTTGATCATAGCCTTAAGGATCATTCCTCTAACCCTGCCAACACACACACACACACACACATTATATAATATATATAGTCATATATAGGCATGTGTGTGATCATAGGTATGCAACTCAGACCAAACAATTTCATTATATAGGTTCACTCTTAAGAAATATATCAAGGATTTTTAATTTATATTTATCATAGAGATACTCTAATTTCAAACTTTGGAAGCCTTTTTACTTTTAATGGTCTACTACTTTTCCATTCTTGACAACTCTGACTAACTATAAGAGCTTTACATGGTCCAAATTTAATCATACATGTTAATCTACCTTTGGTAAGGTGACCATAATACTTTACCCTTCCTCCTAGTTTTAAAACTTCTTCCTTCATGTGCATAGGCTATCTCATACTTAGGGTAGGATGCAAACTTCAAGTCTTGTCATAAATATTTTTGGTATTAGCTCATGTATGTTGATTAACCCAAGGGTCTACAAGATAAGCTTATGAGTAAGGAGAGTGCCTTCATAGTCACTTGAGACCTTTGTGAATTTATCATTTTACCACTCATCTCCTTGAGATATTCATATATTTTTTCATATTCACTTATTATGCTCATAGATGGGTTTTACATGGTGATCTTGAAGGGTTTTCACAAAGTGGGTCTAAGTGATTTCTGTAGGTGACCATTTACTCTCTATACAAGATATATAGTTTTATGGCTTATACTTTATAACCTAATAGTTATTTAATATACTAAGTAATGAAAAGGCTATGATCCCATGAATTATACTTGGGTAGGGGGGTGGATGGCTTGTGGGAGATGATAGTGGGGTGAATAAAGTTTAAGATGGAGTGCAGGGCTTAAATTGAAGTAAAATGATAGTGCACATGTGTTAAAAATGATAAGCTCTTTGATTACTTGAAATTAGTAATGGACTCACACCCAATGTGACCTATAAGGACCTTAAACACATCTATATATATACATAATGGAACATAACACTTTAGAGGCCATGAAAAGGTATACATAGTCAAAAGATGAAACCTATGACTTTTTAAAAGAACATTAACATTTACTAGTAAAACTTAACTTTTGATAAAAGAGTTGTGAGGGTGTATGAAGTAATATTAGTGATTTAAAAGTGTATAGGGGGATATATTTAAGCTTTAAAACATTAAGAGATGGAGACTTTCACATGAATACAACACTTTATGCTATTTTTTCTCATCTTTTAAGACACCATCAGATAGTACAATGCTTTCTTATGCAATGAAACCCACATATATAGATCATAATGGATATAAGTACCATTTTATAAGGTTTGATACCATCTAAGAATTAAATTTGTAGTTGAGAGACAAGAAAATCCTCAAAAAACCATGATTACAACTCCAAACACCATTCACCATCATATGTGTGCACTATATATTCCTATTCATCAATGAAACCTACCTGTAGACTATAGAGATTAAAAATTCATATGTTTATTAGCCTTATAGGCCCACACATGCAAGATAAATGCTAAGGATCTTGTGAAAGGTTTCTAAAATACTTGAATAAATAAGAATACTAGTTATTTTCATCAAATAGACCATAAATTCAATGAAACCATCTTCCCCTTTCTCCCTTGTGTGGATGAAGATGATGACCATATCACTTAATTTCTTAATTAATGTTCATATATCTCAAGGGACTAATGTTTTAACTAATTATTATGATTGTAATGTGACCAAATTTAATTTCTTTGGTCAAGAGCTTGAACCCTATTTTCTTCTCTTTTTTTAAGAACTGAGCACAAACCTAAAGTTCTCTCCAAGCTTACCAATGAGATAAATGGGGAAGATGGATTGGTTTTGGGATCCTTAATATCTAACACACTCTAATTTAATCCACACATTATATAAGTTAACTCCTATTAAAGACCCCTAATTCCACCTGAGCTAGTCTGTATTGTATAGATTTGTACCACTCAAAAAACTCTTAAAAACTAAACATTTCCTATATTTTCTCATTTTTCAAACCATAATCCATTATTATAAGTTATAATAAGGTAAAAGGCCTATGTGATTGGTCTAAATCTAATAATCTAACACCAAACAAGTTGACATTGTATACACTAGAATAGCTCCAAACAAGGAGACTATCAATTTTAAACAAAGGTATTGAAAAATATAAATATCTTAAAGATGATGGCCCATGGTGGTGAAGGAAAAGAAAAGTAAATAACAAAGTGAAAGGGTTCCTATAATAGGGCACAAATATTCTTGAAGGTAGATAACGCTGAATCAACAAACCCCCCATGGCACTTTATAAATTAATGTGAGTATAATATAACGCATACATAAAAAAAACTAAATGGAAACAAGGAAGACATTTAGATTCACCAAAATATCCCCAAATTATGATACTATTCACCTATTAAATAATCCATTGAGATAGGTTCTCCAAAAATAATGGAGATAATAGGTGTCCCCATATAAGAAGGCAAAGCATTAAGAAAGGGGCTTCGAGGAGATATGACAAAACTACCAGTGTGTCAAAGTAATAATGCATATCATGGGATGATATAAGAGTGTGTAAAATGGTGAAAATATCCATGATGTATGACAACACACCAAATGAGAATCAACAACCAAAAATAATAATGTACAAATCATAGACAAAAGGATATCGAGCTCAGTCAAAAATGCATCCATGAGTGCGTACGTGAAGTACAATGTAGGGAAAATAGAAAAATAAACCTTGTATTAGTGAAAATTTATAGTAAATAATAGGTTGTTTTAGTTATCCAAAAATACATCCATGAGTGCAATGAATGATGACAATGCAATTGAGAAGAAGTAAGAAAGAAGTTTGCATTACCTATGAGGGCATTTGACCTCTTGCCAGACCAAACCTCAAACTCTGATGTATAAAAAATGAAAGAGATAAGGTACTTGAAAAAAAAATAGTCCCTAAAAATTTATCAAAACTTATAAAAAATGCATCACCACTAAAAATGTCACCACAAAGCATAAGTGTAATGAAGCACATCCAATGTGAAGAAACCCCCCAGAATGTGTCACTTTAAAAAATAGTGATTTTTAAAAATTTAATGACACCAATAGATATATAATTAAAAAACATTCACATTTTTAAAAAATGGAACTCAAATTTAAGTTACAGTTCAAAAGTTATGAGCATTTTGATTTCTTGTAAAAATGGGTCAAAATAATTAAAAATCAATACAAACTAGTTTTTGAGACTAAATCAAAAACAAACATAGGTGTGAAACCACTCATTGGAACCATAATTTCTCCATGAACTTATAAAATTCAACCATAGTGAAAAATAGTCCTTTTGGTTACCTTTATATGTATATAAGTGAGTTTGACTTCCTCTTTCAAGAAAAAAACAGCTTATAACAAAAAATATTGAAAATACAATTATGTTAAGAGAGGAAAGAAGAGAATTTATATTATTTTTTGATGATATGGGTACCAATATATCTTTCCAATGTATATCTAACCTCCTTAAAACTCTTGTCTTGTAGTCAACAATATAGATTTAGATGTCCTTCCAAATGCCTCTTTGCAAAATTCCCAAAAAAACATAGGCCTGGGAAAAGGGCGTAGTCCAAATAGGAAGCACATGAAAAAAAGTATTTATAATTATAAGGTAAAAATAAGGTAGATATATAAACTCCATGTATCAAAATTTTAATTTAAGGAGGAAAAAAATCATGTTTCAATACTTAGATTCTCCCTTTATACCACAGATTCCTAGAGCTATGCAGTCCACAAGAAGGAAAAAGACTCTAGTATTCCTATAAGATCTAGGAAAACAAATATGTTTATATCTTTAATGAAATAATTCAATAAATAAAACACTAATATATTTGTGTGCATATCTAGTCTTTTCATCAATTCTGGTGAAGATCTTTGAGGAGAAATGAAAGCACCAAAGTTAGATCTAAAATTAAATGACAAAAGGATGCCTTCTTAGTAGAATTCAACACAACTAGAAAATAGGGTGATGCCAAGGTTAAAAATATGACACATAATCACCAAAATATTGACAAAAATTATGCTAAATTAGAAATGATGCCATAAAAGGTATAAAAAGCACCGGTTTGTGTATAACTTGTAAGGTAGATCTCAGTTCACTAGGGAAAAAAAGGATTGTAGAAAAGATGCCAAAGCTTCAAATAGGCAGATGACTCAAATAAAGTATCTAAATTGTAGTTTTAAATTTATGAAAACCTCCCAATTTTTTTTACTTAAACATATGATGTCATAAAAAACTCCCAAAATAATAGATTGAAACAACCATAGCTTTATTAATATTCATTAGAATTTAAAATCGTAAGATGTTATAGAAAGTTGTGAGAGAAAAGTTATTATGGTGTATTCAATGTCATCTTATTCAATGTTTTATTTGTGTATTCAGACCATTCATGAATACCATTTACCTCCACTCCATCCATTCATTAAAATGGGGGTGTGTTATGTACATTTTATTTCTTGGTGTTGAGTGTTACTTGCATATGATGTACTATTTTTGTTCTTTCATCACCACTGATAATATTCTTGATTGAAGCTATTTTGGTGAAGTATAGTGTCAATTATTTTTATGACTAAGTAGGGGATTTAGAAAACTTATGAAGTTTGTTTTTTCTTTTGACTTTTGAGTACTTGGAGTGAAATCTTCTTCATCATCATCTTTGGGGGGATTCTAACTCTCTATTCTTCTCTTCTCTCTTTTGCAGGGTAGTTTTTTCGTATGGGTTTTTCTCTTATTCTCCACTTTATGAGAGTTATGCATTTTGAATTTTTGAATTTCTTATATATTTATCCTTTTTATATGGGTATCTTATTTAGGAACTTTTTTACCATAATCCATATGAGGATTATTACTTTACTCCATGACCTTCTTGGTGATTCTTATAGTGACACCATTGTGGTATCCCCACCAGTGATACTAGTGTGGCATCCACACTATTAATTATTCTCATTTCACCATCATGTTGGAATATTTTCAAGTGATTCTTATTCAATTTTTTCATTCTAGATAGTAATTTAGAGCACAAGCTTTGTGTTTAGTGATCCTTGTATTCAGCGCCATTCCTACTTTAACTCGATGGTTATAATAACTTGACATGCATGTACTCTAGCATTATGGATTGTAATCCATAAGGAGACATGATTTAACACTTCATCCTTTATTTTTATCCCCTATATTCACTTTAGGGGTCTATTAGAGTATCTTTTACTCATGCCTGCCATGTTTATCTTATGTGGACTTTACTCCCACATTGGCTAGTTTAACATGCATTCTATTTTGCCTTGCCTATATAAGCAAGTGATCTCATTTTAATATTCATGATTATTTATGCTTATTTATTCATATCATTTGAGTATAATTTTTTTTTTATCAATAGGTTTCCTCTTTTTTATATTGAAGCATCAATTATTGTGGTAATGAGCCATTAGAGAGATCTTGGGTGAATAATTTTGATAATTCTTTCATATTTTAGCATGTGTGGGTCCCATTTAGTGGCAACCAAGTGTTGAATTTTGTTAAAATGGACTCTATATTATATTAAATTCCTTTGTTATGGCCTAAGAGGATTCATGAAGGCTTTGGAAGGCATGAATGGTGGCTCTAGTGGCCTTTTAGGGTCAAATGGAGTCACATTAAGGTCAAATATCTTATTTTTAGACCATATACATGACCCTAAGGAGGGACATCAAATGAATAACATTTAAACACATAATAAAAGTATTTAAGACCTATTAATTAATTTAATTAGGCCCTCGTACATCTTTATAACTTTATCAAAACCTTGGAAATGAATAGTACCTTGTATTATTTGAGTATACCAAAGAGGTTCATGATGACTCATTAGCTTATCAAACTCACCTCCACTATGGAACTTTTGGATTCTTGAGGCCACTTCAAAACCTATTTTGGACCTTCATACATGTTCAAAAATTATAATGACACTTGACATAAACTAAAAAGGAGGTAGGGGGAACCACTATGTGTTTGATAGCATGAATAGATAGTGGACCTATCGCACTAAAATGATAACCAATAACCATGTTTTAAACTATCCAAATTCACTAAGAGATGTTATAACTATTATGTATTATGCTGGATTAGGTTTCATAGGGATTTTTTGGACCCATTTCTAGGCTTTAGGGTAGAAAGTGGTCAACACTTTTGGAGACTTAGCTTGCTTAATGTACCTTCTAGTTAAGATTATTTAGAATCTCTTTGTTTGTCACTCATGACTAGATAGAAGACCCTTAACTTCATATAGGTTCTACCTAATACCTTGAAAACCTTAATAACCAAATACATAACAAAACACCAATCAAGAGACAAGGAATACAAAGACACATAATAACAAAAAACTAGAACATGACAACAACTACCAAGCATGTGCAACAACACTTAGAGGAAAGAAACTAAAATAGCTAATATGTACAAGGGGAATTGGTGTTTCTAATATTAGTAATTGAGGAACATCCCATTGATAAGGATAATATTTATTGACCATTAAACTTGGACACTTGGAAATAATTTATCTTCTTCAATTGGTAATGATGTACATCATACTTTAAATACTATCAAACTTTAAATGTTTACCTAACATGGCACAGTCCTCATCCAACCTAAGCATAGTGTCTACTTATTAAAAGGTCTTGGATGAATATATTTTGTTGAATTATCTTTTTAATTGGTCTTGGTTATATCACATAACATTCATAACACTATCCTTTGTCTCTTATAACTCCTTCAACTCATTCATCCTTACTTTTATTAAATTATCCTCCATGAGCTCAAGATGGTGTGCAATTTCCAAGGTTGGAAAATCAAGTGAGATGGGTAGTTTTGATTCTATTATATAAATAAGGAGATAAGGAGAGTGACTAATAGAATTATTAGGAGTAATTATATCTTCCCATAAGGCATTACTTAACTTCATGTGCCACTCTCTTTGATTGTCTTCCATTATCTTTTTTAAGATCCTAATCAAGTTTTTTTTTGTGGACTCTGCTAGTCCATTACCCTATGGATAGTAGTTAGATGAAGTATTGATATATATTCCATGGTTAAGGTACCACTCACACACTTTATTACTACTGAAGGCCAAGTCATTATCTAATATAATGGTAGAGGGGAGCCCAAACCTAGTCAAAAGGTTGTCATAAAACTCTAAACCTAAATTCTCATTTGCCTCTTTGAGTGTAGATGCTTCCACCCACCTAGTAAAGTAGTCAGTAGCTATTAAAATTATCTTATTCCTAACACTAGATAAGGGATGGATCATACCTATGATTTATAATCCCTATCGCATGAAGATATGCTTAATTGGAATGGGTTTTAGAGGTAAGGTAGCTAATCTTTATTTATCGATAAACATGGCACATTTTGGACATTTCCTAACCCAAATATGTGATTTCATGAATAAGATGGGACACAAATATCTTGATCTTATGATCTTGGATATTTTGGTCTTGGTTTCAAAGTGCCCACTTACAGGCCTATCATGAAACTATTCTTACAACTTGTCAACTTGACTAGTCTCAACACACCTTAGGAGTAGGTCACAAATGTATTTACTAAAGAGTATTCCATCCACCAAGATGTAAGGGATGGATTTTATTATAAATTGACTCCTTTTTGTCTTATATAATTCCATAGGACATTCTCCTATTTAGAGGTAATCTAGGAGGATCCATAGTAACTTTGAAATAGAAGTCATAAAATTGTAGACTAATTATTAGCACAACATAGAGCTCATCAAGAGCTTTCCAATGGTAAATAGAACTTTGAAAATAGAGCTGGTATGCTCTTTATTTAGTTGGTCAAAGTTCCAATCAAAGTTAGTTAGCAAGAGGTCAAAGGTGGTCGAACTTCAAAAATTCACCATCATGGAATGTTGCAAAGCTAGTTTCATGGTGTAGAGCTTGTTGCAAGCTTTTTAGCACATTTTATGGTTCAAAAAATAGTCTATATGTGAAAGTTATGACTACTCAAAGTTATGGTCAAACTCGATGATGTGGCAATAAGTGACATGGCAATATGATTTGACCCAAGTCTTTAATATTTGGGGATAAACATATTACATTGTATATTAGGTAATAATTATCACCTCATATTTTTAAACATAATGGATAATTTAAAATACCATAAAAATTAGGTATCAGATAATTATGAAATTTATAAAAAAAAGATTGTGGATAATCATCCCAATCAGAAAAAGTGGACCTCCCAAAAGTATATAAAGGGGTGAGGGGTTATTTAGAAATAATTGTGAATTGGGAATTGAGAATTGGGATTTAGTGAATTCATTACAAAGTATCAAAGCTCTCATACTAGAGTCGTGACCCAGAGTCAAGAGCCAAGAGCCAAGAGATGAGAGCCAGAGCTAGAGTCAAGAGCTGAGAGCTAAGATTCAAGATCTAGAGCTAGAGGTTCTATCCATATGTTGAATGCCTAGATTTGAGATCATTTTATGCCTCAAATTGAAGCTTTGAATATTGTATATCGGCCAATATAGAGACCAATCTTCATAAATCCTAAGTTTTGAAGGACTTAGAAAGCTTTACACTTCTCAGTGTAAACTAGGGATTTGTCCTAGACTCTAAGATAATTTAAATGGTATGTTTAAATCCCTATGACTTTTTTTGTAAGACAATTTTATAATTCTATTTTATAGACCTTTGGAATAAATCCATATAATTTTGAGATTGCAATCATGCAACAGTAAGGTGGAAGGTCTATTTGTGGGTTTACCAAGATTTTCTAAATATCTATTGTTTGAGTTGTGTGTAATCTTAGAGTATCCATTTGATAATTGTGAATGTTGGCCATGTAATATTTTTTTATGGAAATGGATCAGTTCATACTATAAGTGAACCTAGAGATGTAAGAATTATCAAACTCTGTTATCACATACTTGTCATGAGTTGATTTTATTTGTGCATTCTTTTTCCACATTTTGATTAATATTGTTTATTAATCACTATTGAATGCATAAATAGATAAAATAAGATAAAAGGTCAAATTTAGTTTCATTTCCTTGAGAATTTTAAGAAATTGAGTAAGTTTATGAAAGGATCTAAGGTAAATAATTTTGTGCACTAAACTAGTATAGAGTTTACAGATCAGGTTTGGTATCAGAATAGTTAGTGTGATGGGTTAGATTTTGATTATGTGGATTGATATCAGTTATTTTTAGTTTGGTTTCTAGTATTAATATAGACTTTTATCCTTGTTTATATTCCATTTATAGTGTTCATTTTATGGGATTAGGTTTTTTGCAAAAAATAGGAAGCCATGGGCAAAGCCTTGAAAAGAGATAGGCTTGATGAGCTTAAAGCAATTAACCAACATATCCATGAAGAAAATTCTTTTTTTATAGCCTAGTTGTACTCCTTGGATGAGGAGATTTCCCATTTTAAATCTAAATTGAAAACTAAGGATGAGTTCTTTTCAGAAATTCAAAATGGTGAAGGGTTAAATCATATGCCTTCCACTTCATATGTAGGTACTATGATAGATGATTTCTCAGTAAGTTATTCATCATGTAGTATTATTTTCCCTTTAGTTTTAAATGTTTTAGATGTTTCTTTTAGTACTTTTGAGAAACACACTAAGGGCATTGGATCTAAACTATTATTGAAAATGGGATTTAATGGAAGGGGCCTTGGTAAGAATGGTCAAGGTATTGCTAACCCAATATAGGTAGATCATAGATCTCACCATGTAGGATTGGGTTATGATAGTGATAAAGTGGATATTGGAGAGAGATCCTCCATTATTGTAAGAGGGCAAGCTTTAAATAATCAAGATATGAGGCCACTAGCAAAGTAGAATTCCTCCTTATGAAGGAATGATGAATGGTGTAAGAAATCAGGTAAAAGAGGTATTGAGATTCCACCTAATCATTATTACACTATAAAAGGTACCAATAGAAATGTGAATTCCAAGAATTTTGATCCATTTTTTTCCATTTAAGAATTTTTTTTTCAATATGTGGAAGATGTTACATTGTTTTCTTTATACATTTAGTGGATTGAATAACCATTATGTCATATATTTTTGGAAAAGACAAGCTTTGTTTAATAAAATTGTAGGTTATAAAGACCATTCTCATACTACTAAATTTATAAATGGAAAAGGAATGACCTCACCTAATAAGAGGGATGTTTGCACTCATTATCACGTGACTGGACATTGGGTTGAGAAGTACTGGAAACTTCAACCATCTCACCATCCTAGTAATGGTAAGAAGAATATGGTTTATAAACCTATTGATAAGGTAATTAATTTAGTTTTTGTTCAATCAACCCATGAAGATGTTAGTAAATCCACTAAGGAAATTAAACACCCTAAATAAGAGAATTTGATAAAGAGGGTTAGTAAAAAGTTTCTTAATTTCATGTTGTCATGATTAGTGGATTAATGTTATAAAGAAATTTTGGGATCCTTATTATATGTTGATTAAAGACATTTACCCATGCTTTGATATATGGATTTTATGGATATTATTTTGGGAATGCTTCGAGATAGGTTCATCATGTGAATTTTTTAATTCTCACATTTATGTTTTAGAAAGCTCTATGTTTTTACAATCTCCAATTTTAGCTTCATGAGTGTTCCTATTGAATTATTAAGGAATTTAACTCTGTTGATCATCTTGGAGATTGAAAATAGTTACATAGGTTGATGTAATTTGATAATGTTTAGTTTTCCTATAGCACTTGTTTTAGAATAACTATTATTTTGAGATGCATCTATTTATGCATGTGTGTGTGATTGGATACATGATAAGAACCATTGGGGCAATGTATTGTGACATGGTCACAACCAATATTGTATTTTGTTTACATTAAAAAACTTATATTGTAGTTGTATTGGTGAATTTTTTGGTATTCCACCACTTACAGGATATGATAGTGGGCAAATAGTTTGATATATTTTGACTTTATTGGCAATTACAGGATTTAGTATAACTCATGCCTTATTTTAGGGCCTTTTACATTTTTGAGTTATGAAAAAAAATTTACATTATTATATCTATGATATGATTTGGTTCTATACTTGATATGTTTTAGAGGACCATTTAGTAGTAGTAGAGGAGATCACTAGGCTTATCTATGTAGAAGCTCCTGCAAAGCCATGCAGTAGAGGAAGTCATTACATTATGAATCCTAGTTCTATGTAGAGGCTATTGATGTCCATGTAGTAGTAGAGGGTTTGTGAAAGGTGTGATCAATTAGTTTTTCCAATAATTGTAGGCATAGTTATGAAACTTGACTAGACCAAAAAAAGACTCATCATAATTCTTCAAAATTGACTAGAATTTTAGAGGATCAAGTTGAGTACCAGATTTTGGTGGACAAAAATCCCTCTTAATATGGAAGATTGATCCAGGAGGATCCATAGACACTCTAAAATAAAATTCATCAAGTTTCATATTTATCATTGACACAATGTATATCTCATTTAGAGTTTTCTAGTGGTATGCAAAACTTCAAAAATAGAGCTATGCTCCTTATGTAGTTGGTCAAAGTTCTAATCAAAGTTACTCAACAAGAGGTCAAAGATGGTAAAAATACAAAAATTTACCATCATAGAATATTTAAAATATAGTTTCATGGTGTAGAGATCAACTCAAGATTTTTGCCATATTTTATGGTTCAAATAATAGAGTCTGTATGCAAAATTTATAACCAGTCAAAGTTATGGTCAAACTCAATGATGTGGAAATGAAGTGATGTGGCAATATGATTCAACCCAAGTCTTTAATATTTGGGGATAAACCTATTCCATAGTATATTGGGGAATAATTATCACCCCATATTTTTAAATGTAATGGATAATTTAAAATCCCTTAAAAATTGGGAATGGGATAATTATGAAATTTATTAAAAAAGATTGTGAATAATCATCCCATTAAAAAAAGTGGACCTACCACAAGTATATAAAGGGGTGAAGGGTTATTTAGAAATCATTGGGAATTGGTAATTGGTAATTGAGAATTGGAGTTGGAATTTAGTTAATTCATTCCAAAGCCTCAAAGCTCTCATGCCAGAGCCTAGAGCCAGAGCCAAAAAGCTAAGAGTCAAGAGCCAAGAGTTGAGAGCCAGATATAGAGTTGAGAGCCAAGATCCAGAGCTAAAGGTTCTAGCCTTATGCTAAGTATATATATTTGAGGTCATTTAATTCCTCAAATTAAAGATTTTATTATTGTGTAATGGTTAATATAGAGACAAGTCTATATATATCCTAAGTTTTGAAGGACTTAGAGAGATTTACACTTCTTAGTGTAAACTAGGGTTTTTTCCTAGACTCTGAGATGATTTCAATGGTATGTTGAAATCCTTGTGATGATTTTTGTAAGACCATTTGATAAGTATGTTTGAAATATGTTTGGTATAAATACATAGAAATGTGAGATTGCATTCATGAAATAGTAAGGTGGAAGGTCTGTTAATGGGTTTATCAAGACTTTATGAAGCTTTATTGTTTGATTTGTTGCAATCTTAGAGTATCCATTTGATAATCATGAGGGTTGGCCATGTACTCAGTTTTTAGGGTAATGGATTAGTTCATACTATAAGTGAACCTAAAGATGTAGGCATTTCCAAACTCCATTATCATGTGCTTGTTATGATTTGATTTTATTTGTGCATTCTTTTTGTAGATTTTGATTAATCTTGTTTATTAATCACTATTGAATGCATAAATAGTTAAAATAAGATAAAAGGTAAAATTTAGTATCATTTCCTTGAGTGTTTCAAGAAATTTAGTAATTTTATGAATGGATCCAAGGTAAATAATTTTGTGCACTAAATCAGTGTAGAGTTTATGGATTAGGAGGAACTTCATTATATCTTGAGTCTAACTAGAAGGAGTCATGTTTGTAATTGCTTATTGACTATCTTAGACTGCCAAGACCATCTCTTTATCTTATTTAACCTCTGATACAAGATGTTCACAAATTAATCTAACTCTAATCACCTTAGTAACCTTCACTTATATATCATACTCCATTCACTTAGTCACCCAACCATCCCTCTTATCACTTAAGTATCTATTGAGTATTAAGTATTTTATACTAGGATGAACTACCATCACAAAAATATTATTGTTAGACACCACATGTCTAGATTTATTAAATACTCTCATGACATCGAGAAAATGCTTTTTAAAAAATGTATATCTCTCATCATATGTTTCTATTTCTTTACTAAATAAATCAATGGGATGATCTAGTCCTTCACCATTTTGTTTCATGAGCATAACAAAAATAACATCAATTATGGAGAAGGCATATATGAAGAAGTATTTGGTAAAATCAAAGGTTAAAGAAGGTGGGCGCTTGGGAAGTGGCATAATATATGGCCTCAAAACTCCTTTTACCTTATTTAATCCATGAATACTCTTTATGATTATTAATCATGTGAGTTAGTAGCCTCACCAATTATAAAAATCTTGGAATGAATATGTTAATGAATTGTAATTTTCCCAAGAAAATTTGCAATCCTTTCTTGTGCTTGTGTAGGGACAAAGTAAGGATTGATTATATCCTCTCAAGGTTAATGGAGAGGCCATATTTTGACATAATATGTCCTATAATCCTTCCTTCATGGACTATAAATATGAATTTTTTTGGGGGTTCAAAGAGACCCCAAACTACCCACACCTATCAAACAACAACCTCAAATATGTCATATGATCTTTAGGTTCCTTTGAAAACATAGTGATTTCATCAAGTTAGATGAACACCATCTCATTTATGAGCCCTTATAAATCCACATCCATTTCCTTTTGAAAGGTAGCCCTTGCATTGAAAGTCCAAAGGGCATCTTCATGTATGCATAAGTTCCCCACTTGATCATGAAAGCATTTTTGGGTCTATCCTACTCTCTCACTAATATCTAATTATATTTAGATTATCCATCAAGTAAATATAACCTTTGTGAACCTATAAATTTTTGAAGAATTTGATCTATGGATGGTAGAGGATAGTGATCTCTTAAGGATAACTTGTTGATATCTCTAAAGTATACACATAAACATATCTATCCATTCTTCTTCCTCACATGAAAAATATCTGACACACATTAAGAATGTTTGATGAGGAAGATAATCTTAGATTCAATAAGTTTTATCAACTCTTTTCTCATAAGGATCTCAATTTTTGGGATGAACAACCTTTTTTTTCCTTATATGTTTAGCATTCTCTTCTAACTCTATGATTTGTTGAGCCAACCTTGGGTCAAAACCCTTTAAAAAATGATATTACCATACAAATATATTTACAAAATCTTGGCATAATACTGTGAGGGATGCTCTTTCTTCCTTGGTGTTCACCTATCCTAACTTGAGTAACTTGTCCCTAAATATGAAAACCTTCTCATAGTGTTCCTCTTTGGTGTAGATGCTTACCTCGTCCTCCCTCAATTATTCATACTCATTGAATATACTCTCCAATGTCACCAAGCCCTTAGGTAACTTTTTTTTCCTAAATCAAAGAATTTGATCTACAAATTGAAATTGTAGGCTACCTTGATTCTATGAGTATAATTCTACCTCATGTTTTAAGAAGAAAATAATTTGATTATCACTTTCAAATACCTACTAACTCAACTTATTATCATGGACTGATGTCCTACACACCACTTTGATTTTGAAATGCTCTTTGATTTCCTCAACCCCTTCAACTATGTCAAATTATGCCCCAATGGTAGGTAACTGATATGCATGGTGATTGGATTCCTAGGGTATGAGGTAAATGTTAAAGTCTTGAAATTCATCTAAGATGTCCCAAAAATTATGTTTTTAGGCCTTCAAGAGTGAATTCTTGACTACACTTGGGCCTCTTACTTGTTGTACCACTAACTCACTATCTCCTTTAGCTTGAAAAAGCCTAATGCCTCTTTTCCTTGCCCATTATTGCTAATAGATGAGGGCATCATAATCTAAAATATTATAAGTGTAGTTAAACTAAAAATTTAGTGTAGAATAATACCTTTTATTAGAAGGGGAGAGGATCATAACACCTACCCTACTCCCATTCTTTGATCTTGACCCATCAAAAAATAATTTCCATACACCTTCATACTCTTGACTTGTGCTAATGAGAATTGGCATGGCATCTCCTTATTAATGAAAAAAATAAACACCTAGGCATGTGTCTTCAATGTTATTATAAGGATCGTAGCCATTAATACTATTTCCCACTAATCAAAGACTGAATTTGATATGTTGTTTAGTGGTTCCATAGGCTCTTGATCATTAGGATGCTCATCCTCATCTAAGATAATGCAATTAACATTATATAGGTTGGACATGTAGGGTTCTAAGTGGAACCTAGAAATTGGTTTAGACCTTATGTTAAACTTTGTCCCATACCTCATCCTAAAGACCATGTATGACAATCAAGAGAGAGATAGCCCCAATTTTAGTAGTGAAATCCCTAGACAAGCATAGGGAAAAGTAGGGAAGAATGTCAACTACAATGATATCTATTGATGCTTAATTATGCAAATTATCACCAAAGTCATGGGAAGTTTCAAATATGTGGGACTTGACCCTTGAAATAAACTTTGATATTTAAATAAGTTGGATATTCTCTTTAGGGTTTGATGTAAAGAGGAAATAAACAATGCATAAAAGGAATACCTAAAATGCTAAGGTGATGCGCCAAGATTGTTCTCTTCTACCTAACAACATAATAACCAATACTAACAGAATCTAATAAAAATATTAAAAATAATGAATCATAACCAATAATTATATTAAATAATTTAAACTGATCAAAGGCTCATAATAAAAATTAAGACACATATCATCATCTATCTCCAACAACATAGTAATTAGATTTAGCAATATTTACTGACAGAATTAAATAACATATAACATGATTAATAATCTTAGTGTTTATGTAAAAATAACAAAAGGACTATAATATAAAATGAGAAGTAATAATTCAAAATTAAATAAAATTGCATATAATACAACTCTCTCTCTCTTCATAGCTTGATAGGATAATAAACTACACACAAAATACAATATTTGATCTCTCAGGAGAGGCACCTTTTTAATGTAGTAAAATGCTTTAAAAAATAGATACTAAACTCCCTAATGGTCTAGATGAATATCTAATGATATCATCCATTTTTTATTTTAACCTTTGATATGGTACTTATATCCCAAAATATCCATCATGAGCCACTATAACTTGCTTGGATTTTAACTGCATGTTCACAAATTCCAAGTGTAAACTCCACATGCCATTATAAATGAGTACTTTTGAGTTTGATTTTTTTATATTTGCCTACTCTATATTCATTTATATTTCAAATTCTGGTTATATAGTTATTTATCTTGCATTCTCTCAAAGTATAATCACATGGAGGCTTTCGTGGCTTTTAACTATTTGACTCTTCTTTCATCATTCACTAGACTCTTATGATTTCTTAGCTCTTTTTGGGCTTTGGGACCCATTGTGTTGACATGTGTTATATTATACTATATATATGGACCCTTTGAGACTATTTCTTATTCCTTACCTAGACTATAATTCCTTTATGGCCTTTGGATATTCTACACCATTGGATCTATCACTTCAAACCGAGCCATTAGATCTATCACTTCAAACCAAGTCATTGATCTTATCTTCCATATTCTATAGGCTCCACATGGATGCTCCATGAAATATGAGAGATCCTTATATTTATTTTGGATAAAAGAGCACTATTATGCCATGTGAATGCCTTCCACATACACCTTTTTATTATTAGGATCTTACCATTGGATCTATTGTTTTAACCCACACTGTCGATCTTGTTACTAAATTTTTGACTTCAAAGTGAACCACCATTTATCCATGTGGTAGTATCACACTTAATAGAGGATTTTTGACATTTATTTCCCTTGGAAGAGCACTAAAGTGACAAGTATCATTTTTCACATACATTTGGAGTAGTAAAGATTTTCTCCAAGGATTTAATAAAATAAGACTCCTTCAGCCTTGTGAATTAATATGACCCAAAATATTATTTAGTGGCATATATACTTAGCCAAATAACATATATGTGTCCCAAAGTATAAAATAAAATGTATAATTTTGATTCTATAGTTAATGGTGACTCACCAAGGACTCTGTGCCTACATGGAAGAATTGCTACAAACTTACTCAAATCAAAATTTAATAAAAATTTCCTTCACATGATATAACTCACTTAGATATTTTCAAATGTAGCCTAAAAACTAGACTATTCTATCTTTGATGGATACACCCTCTTTTGTAGAGCTTGGAAAGCTTTGTCTAATTTGATAATTTCCTTGTGTGAGAATGCTTGGAAGCTCTGTACCACTGAATGTAATTAAAACTCTAATTTTTCATTCAAGTTCAAAATGGTTTCCACATCCATGATAGTTGAAAAATCACTAAGGAACTAGAAAATCATTTGATCATTCTACTTTGTGACTAGCAAGTTTTGAATTTGATATTCTATTAGTACTATGTTGTTATTTTGGAAAGGACAAGGGAGTGCTAATTGGACCAATTCTTTAATTTACCCTTTCCTGACCCCTTCTTTCAAAAGGTTCAAAAAATTGTTCCATTTAGATGTATCTTTGTTACAACTTAGAATCTCACTTAACTTTACCACTGCTACCCACCTATCTATAATTATAGCTACCTGTAGAGTTTCCCCAAATGTGTCATTTAACTTTTGAATCAGTAGTTGTGATTCAAGTACCTTGGTAGATATAGAAAGTAGGATATTCTCTATAGAATAATCCATTTTCACACACAAGGTCTATGCATTAGATATAAACTTAAGCACAGGATTCAATTGGGTCACATATAATGATATTCTCTTCCAACAAGAGACAAGTTCTTCGACCATTACTATAACTCTAGCTGATTAGGGTCATTGGGCTAACTCTTGAGTCAACCTTGTTATTTCATATTTAGAGTTATTTTATTAGACCTAAAATTTACTCTTTTTTACTTCAACAACATTTAACTTTTGTTGCAGCTAAATAACCTATGCTTCTTTTTCATTAACCTTTTTCTCAAAGAGTCTCTTCTCTTATTCCAATGAGCTAATTGGGGCTTTAATTGTAGTAATCTCATTTTGTAGAGAATTTGATTTATCTTTTGAAGTCTCCAAGAATTCTTTGGATACTTCCCCCTTTAGGTCCTTATTATGTTGGGTTATCCTTTTATCCTTGGCCTCAAGATATAAATTAATGTAGTTCATAGTGGCTTGGGCTTGAAATAAGCCTAATTATACCTTCTGAATTTTTTGGGAGACTTTAAGATAATTTTTGGTAACCACAACTATTATTTCAATCATTAGATCCACCTTATCTTGGGGTCTAAACTAAGTTAGATCCATGTCCACTACACTCATTATGTAATCTTCATGTTGAATTTCATCATGTGGCTTATTCACATTGGGAACCATGTGGGCAATAGTAAGGGAATGTTATTTTTGGTCATATATAGATTTAATTTATTGTATAAACCCTATCTATAATTCATTTTTCCTCTGCTTCTCCTTCCTTGCCTCTCTAGACTTTTTAGCCATGTTTGATTAATTTTGGAAGTCCAAAGGAAAGGTCACTATACCAATAATGAAAGGGAATCCATTGGGTAAACCATAAGGTATAGTGATTAGCTATTGGGGCTAGGTCTATGATGAAGGTGGACTTTTTAAGACTCTAGGAGAAAAGGTTGGCAAATTTAATTATTAAGAAGTGATTTGGAGGGATCCAAATGGAAATAACATTTGAATTGGTATAATTGAGATGGTTGAGAATGTCAAGATAGTTTAGGGGTGTGGCATTATCAGTCCCTAAGTAAAAGGTTAAGGAAGGGGAGAGTGAGGATAAAAAATTACCTTAGAGGAAATTGATTGAGAAGGAGTCATATATGATGCAAGATATATCTCTTCTCCTTTGTTTCCTTCCTAAGATTCTACTCTTTTATTCTTCTTTTGGGGCATCTCCATAGGATCCTTAGAATCTATTTGTGTTTTCACTAGATATGACAAATACAATACCTCTTGTGCAGATGATGTTGATTATGATGAATCTAATGGGGTCTTAGTTTTAGGGTTTCTAGATGCAAACTAAGCCAACCTCTACTTATCCAACTCACTAAGAGATGGTGGCTAGGTAGAAGATGTAGGCACCACTGTAGATATTCCTACCTCCTTTATTCCTTCCAAAGACTTAAGAAACTTAATCTTATCTAGGATAGAAGCTGAAGTAACATGAGCTTCATCCTAAAAAGTCTCTCATTTCTCACCTGTGTCTACATCTTCAAATATTTGAGTAAACTCATATATCTCCTGTCTATATTTCTAGTAGGAATTTATTTTGTCTTAACTCCAATCCTTATTTACCAAGGCCTATCTCAACCTCTTTGTCATTATCCTTGTCAGTTTATACTTCTAAATGGGCTTATAAGATGTTTCCCATAATAGGAGTGGGATATCCTTTAGTTCAACATATTTGTTTGATGTATCCATTCTTGGGGAGCTCTTTTCCTTGAAGAATTTTATGATCTCATGTTTAAATGAGACATGGATCTTATTCTTGGCAATCTAAGAATTCATAAAACCATCAGGGTCATATTTTGATAAATCATGAATCAATACTAACCCATACATAGCCATTTTTCTCATTAGAATGAATTTTGTTTGCCTTTTCACCATTATAATAGCACCCTTGGTTAATGGGAGGTCATGGAAGCACTTTTTCTTCCTCCCTTCCCCAAACTTAGAGTTTATAACAACTAACTATAATTTTACTTATAGACATACTATTATAGGGGTTGAAACCTTGGAAAGAATAAAAGACTCTTCTCCAAAACCATGAACCCTAATAAATGTATGATGGGCCTCAAATAAATAGTCATAAGGGTGAAGGGTATCAGATAAGATAGACCTAATTGAGTCATTAATTCTATTTCTTATACCCTCTTAATACAACTCCCCTACTAGTGGTGTCACAAAACACTAAACAAACTCATAAATGGTTGATGACTCTGACAACATAGGAATCTATGTAGACATGGGGATAGATTTAGTGGGGTCTACTACCCCTGGGTCCTATAGAGTCAAATTTATATGATGCTATAAAAAATGAGCATTCTAATATAAAATGGGGTAAAATAGATATGATGAATACCTGAAAGTAGGGTTAAATCTAAAATTAGCTAATTACTGACATAAGGCATAGGCAATGTGCTTAGCAAAATCAAATTTATACACTTGAGTCTTGGTTATAGTCTTCCTTCAAAAAAGTGTTGTAAGTTGCCAATCATGTACCATTCTATCATTATCCTCCCCAAAAATAAAGGTGAGAATTGAACATGTATCCTTTGAATCTTGATTCAACATGCCCAAGGGAAAGGGCAGGAGCTAAGGTCTAGTATTATCATTTACAAGATGTATATATTTATTTAAGAATACAAGATTTTGGTTTTTTTGAGACCAAACTTGTTGTAGTTGAGCTATGTTATAAAAAATGATAGAAGGGTCATGCTATAATTCTAGCATGTCATGGATAACTTATAGATTAATCACTACCCTGATTCCTCCCTTTTGAATTATCATATTTGCATAATTATAATTTTGCACACATAAGTCCACAAATTCTAGGTATAAGTGCATATTGACACCATATACTGGGTCAACCTTGAGGTCCAAAACCTCATACCAAAAGTCTCTAGCTTTGTCTAGTTTAGTATCCTTGCATGTGCTACCTCTCTTAGGGTATTGGTCTTTTTTGATAAAGCAAGGTCAAAAATATCATCTATGTAATCAAGAATAAGGGAATAATATTTGAATATACCTTTCATTACTTCCCTAGTCTTTCAGTGTGTGACTTTGGGCTATGCAGGAGCTAAGGCATATGACTTTGACAATGATGCAGTGGCCATTTAAACTAATAATCTTGGTTAAAAATACTCCTCATTGTTTCTTTCTTTAATTCTTTATTTTCTTAGACTTGGGCAATAGATAATAGTTCTTCACTTAGCTCTAAGTAAACTCTATGCTCAATGGTGAGGAAAATGACACTAAAACATATCTTTTTATTTTGTTGCTTCTACAAATGCAAATTAATGACTCTCCTTTATGAATTAGTCATATCACATTAAAATTCTCTTAATTCTTTACTCCAAGGTGTCCATTATCAAATATTTGAGATCCTTAATTCAAAATTTCAAATTTCAACTTTAATAACCCCAAGAAAACCATTAGATAGGTATCATTTTGGAATAGTTATAGGTGAAATGATTCATATGAAAATTTTGAGATCTCCATGGCTGACACATGTTCAAAGAACACTTATTTAAAAAGAGGTAGGTAAACAACCTCAAAACAATAAAATAGAAAGGGAAACTAATTTAACTAATATATAGGATCAATTGATTCTTATGTGAAGAGATCCAAAAAGATACCATTAACATAAATCTCTAATGCCTCTCCTTCCATTGTTTTTAGCTCATAATCATTGCATTGTTTGTATGCAACTAATTTGAAGGGACCCATTCACAAAGAATCAAACTTACCATGATTCTTGGGTTTTATAGCTCTTGCATCCCATTTTAAGACCTAACTCCCAACCTTAAACTTAGGTTTAGATTTCTTTTGATCAAACCAACTCTTGATCACTTACTGATGATTTATCATTGACTCATGAGCTAATTCTCTCTTTTCTTGGAGTTTCAATAATTTGTCAAGTCTGACTTGAATTAGATCATTTTATTTCATTTATAGCTACTTTATTAACTATAAGGCTAGGATTTCAGTAAAAATGGGTATTACTACACTCATTCCATATACTAGCTCATATGGTGAGGTCTTAATCACCTATTAGGGTGTAATTTTGTCTACCCATAAGGATACTTTTATATTTTCATGACATCTTATTTTATGGTCTTTACCCATTCTCTTGATGAGTATAATCATATTTTTTTTGGTTGATTCTATCAGACAATTTCCTTTAGGATAATATTTTGAAGTCTTTAAATATATACCATTCCTTAGATAAAAATTAGATACCTCAACCCTAAGGAATGCCTTAGAATTATCAGATATGATAGTGCAAAGAGATCCAAACCTAGTGGTAGTCTTTTATAGGAGATCTAGGATCACATTCTATGTAGCCTCTTTCAAAAGAACTACCTTAGTACATCTTGTAAAATAATCAGTGGCAGTAAGAATCCATTTGTGCCCTACACTTGAGATTTGATTAATCATCCTAATAAAATCTAGGCCCCATTGAGCAAAAGGTTATTCAACAATTATTTGATTGAGTGGAAATGCTACTTTTCTCCACTTACCCATATAAAACTAGCAATATTGACACTTATTGACCATGTCATGGCAATCAAAAAACATTGTAAGCTAGAAATACCTTGGATGGAGTATCTTGATAGTATCAGTTCTCACTAAAAAATGTCATCCAAATGTTCCATAATGCAACTCATGCAAGATCCTCTTAGTCTCTTTGCTTTTTCCCTTCCATTATATATTCTCTATCACTTGGGTGAGCCACCAATAGTACAGTCTTGTTACTTGTTACTAAGTGCCTAAATTTATTTAACCTCTTTACAATAGAATAAGCTTTCTTTTCAACAAAATTATACCTAGATTCATAATCTTGGAGAGTCCATGAGAAGAAGGAAATTGGGTGCTCTCCTTCTTCTTGAATGTCCTTTTGTGTCAATATAGCTACTATGTTGTGCTTTGCTCCATAAACATACATGATGAAATCCTTGAATAAATCTAGATTGCACAATACTGAGGTAGATATAGTGGTCTTCTTAATATTGTCAAAATATTTTTGACTTTCACTCATCCATTTGAAACTGAGATATTTTTTTAACATCAAAGTAATGGGTCTAACCATTTCAACAAAGTTTGAGATGAATCTACTTACTAAATTAATCTTTCCAAGGAAAGATTGTACTACTTTTTTATTCCCTGGTAGTGATAAGTCTAATATTACCTTAACTCAATCTAGGTTTATAGATATCACTTCTTTTGAGATAATATATTTGACTAACATACCCTAAGGTGCTTCAAACACACATTTTTTAGGATTTAAATAAATATTAAACTATTATCATCTCTATAAGATGGCCTCTAATTGATAAAAATGATCTTCAATAGACTTGGTGAAGATAGTGAGATCATCTAGATAAATCAAAATCATTTTATTGATTATCTCCCCAAAAGCAATGTCCATTGCTCAAAGAAATGTAGCCTCGACATTAGAGAGTCCAAATGACATTTTTACATAAGTAAAAGTCCCCTACTTTATTATGAAAGTGGTCTTGTTTTGATCCTATTCTAATAACCATATTTTATTATATCCTCAAAATACATCCAATAAAGAGAACCTCTCTGATCCAACTACTATTTGTATAATTTGTTCCATTGAAGGTAGGGAATATTGGTCTTTAAGGGAAGCTTTATTGAGATCTCTAAAGTCTATGTAGAGTCTAATTTCTCCATTCTTATTCCTCACTAGGACCAAGCTAGAGAACCATGTAGAATGTTTGATGGGAAAAATAATATTGGACTTCAATAATTTCTCTTCCATGAGAGACACAGTTCTTTGATTTACTAGCCTTTGCTTTTGGAAAATAGTCTTTGATCCTTTAATTAGGTTGATAGTATGCTAGATAATTTATTGTTTATAACCATGAAGAACCTCATACATCCATGTTATCACCTTATTGTACTTATTGCACAGAGAGACTAGTCTATATTTTTTCTTTTTGAGCGGTAATCTTACCCACTTTTAAGTTTTTCCCCTCTGAGATCTCAATTTTGGAATAATCTTCTTTGCTTGTTATGAACTTTCTTTTGTCTAGGTTTTCATCATTAGGGTCAAATAGATTCTCAAGGGTTATCAATCCCCTTGAAAGCTTATTGGATATTAATTTTATTATTTGGTCACCTAATGCATCTTCAATCTTAGGTTGTATTTGGTTAGCAAACTCTCTTCATTACTATAAAAATAGAATGATCTAGAGATCACTCTCAAACACTTGCCAATTATCTAAATTATCAAGAATGGCATGATGTATGCCCACTTTGACTAATGTTTTAACCAACATATCTTTGGTTGGGTCAAATTGGGATATAATTTGAGCCATCCTATCTACTTCAATATTTTGAAACCTTAGGATGACTTTAATATTGAAGACATCAAAACCTTCAACTAAGTCCCACACTCTATCATGGTGAGACCTCATCCTTGTATTATTTGTTGCTAAAATATCCCTTATCTATTTGAACACTAATTATGAGTCACCAAAGACTCAAATTCTTTATTCCTTCCTTTTGGGAAAGGATTAAGCCATGCACTATATATTCATACATAGCTTCATTATTAGTTTAACTAAACTGAAAATGTAGTACTTTAAGAATATTTTTCCTTTTTGGAGAGATATGTCATATGCCTACTCCCAAACCATTCTTTCTTCTTACTCTATCAAAATTTAGGGTCCATATCAAGGAATCATCAGTAGGACTCTCCTTTTCATTGTTCACCTCTACCATAATCGTAGGTATCATGAGATTCTCATAAAAAATCACATAATTTCCCAACTAAGTGGATTCAAAATTTCTAAAAGGATCTCTAGGTGTCATATCTAATAGATAGTTTTCATCCTTTTGATTATCATCATCTTTGATGCATTCCTATATATAGACTCTTTCCTCTTTGGTGATAATTGTATGAGATTATTCAAAATTTGATATTAACCAATCAATAATCTACTCTTTATTGATGGGTTCTCATAATACCTTCATCTTTGAACCATACTTGGTTCTTAAAATAAGGTAATACCTATCAAGACACATGTACCCTCCAATTTTGGTTTTAAAGTCTAGATAATCATAAACCAAAAATGAGAGGGATATATATGACTATTATATCTTGAAAAATAGTTATGTTTGGGGAAGAATATAGTTATAATGAAATCCCTCTAATAATCCCTATGGTCTAAACTAATTTTCCATCAAGCTACATGACTCCTTTGGTCAATGCTTCATACTTAATATTTAGGGCATTAATTATTAACTTACGCATGACCATAGTACTTGTGCCTGAGTCTATCATATAATTATAAAGAGATTTCTTACCCAATATAAGAGTCATAGAGAAAGGCTTAGGCTTATATTTACCTACCTCTTCTTTGGCATTCATTCACTAGGGTTGACCCTTGTTATGGGTGAGATGTTTTGAATTGCTCCTTGAATTTATTTGATGGAGCTTCCTTTGTGGAATGAGACTTTAGCTTACTTTTATCCTTTAGTACTTATTATAATAGTTTATTTAATTTAATAATGGAAAACATATCCCATAATGAGACATTAGTAGGAGCTTTCTTTAGTTGTTCTACCACATAAATATTACCAAGTGGCTATACTTTAGAGTATTATGGATACCTTGTCCTTTCAACTACTATGTTGGGGATTCTTTGATTCTATGTAGACACTATAACTTCTTGTCTTGTCATAGCGACATAAAGAATTGGATCTAATAGCAATCTTATTGATTTATTATTAATAGTAGGAATAACATTTTTAGACATGACCATCCTCCTTTTTTATCATTTAAAATAATTAGACTAAACCAGGTTCTTAGAGGTCGATGCCTTATTAATGAACATAAATTATTTATCCTCAATATATGATAACAAATCATGTTTAATGGAAATCTCTCCTTCTTTCTCTAGTTACATGCCTTGCATCTAAGCCACCATGGCTACACTTTGAACTCTAGGTGATTGATATGGTCTTGATCACGTAGCATCC
This sequence comes from Torreya grandis, assembly GCA_037957365.1. Classification (NCBI taxonomy): domain Eukaryota; kingdom Viridiplantae; phylum Streptophyta; class Pinopsida; order Cupressales; family Taxaceae; genus Torreya; species Torreya grandis. The sequence continues at coordinate 1,132,590 of JARHVA010004796.1, read as the reverse complement.
TAGTTTCCCACTCTTTTTTGTTTAGCTACTCTTTGTTGAAATTTTCACATATGGAAATCTCTTAGCATGTGAGCATAATTAAAATAAAAATACCATGCATTTATATCTTTCACCATGTTATTTTGGCTAAGGACCAATTCTCTTCTCAAGCTTGGTAGAACTATCTAAAATGGTGTTGATATATGAACAATCTAGTTAGATGGTTATGATAGAGTTGATCTTTGAGTCCCTTGATATTGATTCAGCTAGTATCAGGGTCTATTCCCTTATAATCCATGACAATGAGATCATTAATGTGTAGCTTGGTTCCTCTTAAGATTGATAATTTCATTATAAAAGGTTCTAAGGATATTTTGGGCATCATTCATCTTTGATGAGGAATAATATGGGACTGTGGTTGATGCTCCTTGAGATGAGGGAAAGGCATGTATAGAATTATTGGTCTAAGAAATTCTAAGAACCTCTTCTTGAATAGGGAGAGATAATTCAGGAAACATAGGCATATGAGGCATTGGGGGTAATTTCCTAGAGTCTATAAAATTATTTTTTGATCTTGTAGAAAGATCATAAGCATCAAGAAGGGTTTACCCTCCTAGTGACTAGATCATAACTAAGATATCAAAATTAAAATATTTGATATAGAAAACTATTGCCGTACCTGAAGATGGTCAGTTGAGATTGGGATTCTTTTCCATGTCTTCTAAAATCTAGTGTTGAAATCAATCATTTCTTCTTGGGGAGCTCTTTTAACAATGATTAATTGTTGTTAGAAGGATGATCAATCCCCATTTTTAATGAATCTATCATATAATGTAGTTCCTACTTGGTCCCAATTTCCAATAAAATTTGGCACTAAAGATCTAAACCAATCAAGAGGCCTTCCTTTTAAAGAGGCAACTAGTAGTCTCAAGGCTACATTCTATTTTGTGATAATGTGGATGATACATACATCTACCACATCTTGAAGATGATCTAATGGAGTCTTGAAATCCTCTCTAGTGAATTTAGGTAATGAGTTTAGATAATTAACTATAATAGGGTCCCATGTATTAGGAGGTGTTGGAAGAATAAGTGAACTTTCACCATTCCAATTGCCAAAGTTCCTAAACAGAGCCTGAATAACCATTTGACTTCTTAGTGTATTTTGCTAAATTGACCTTATTCTTGAAGTAGTTACCAATGGTGGTATTAAGAGTATCATATTTATATTATATTGAGATCTTGTAGATGGTCCATGATTATCTTTTCCTAAAGGATATCCACTCATGCACTTTTAGTTAAACTTTCAGTCTCATCAAGCATGCTAGTAAAATTGTTAATTCTTATTTTTTCAAATTATCACCAAAGTTGTGGGAAGTTTAAAAGATGTGGGACTTGACCCTTGAAACAAACTCTAGGTCTTAAATAAGATGGATCTTCTCTTTGGGTTTTGATGTAAAGAAGAAAGAAACAATGCATAAAATTAATAACTAAAATGCTAAGGTGATGCACCAAGATTGTTGTCTTCTACCTAATAGCATAGTAACCAATCCTAATATAATCTATTGAAAATATTAAAGAGCATGAATAATATCTAATAATTTCAATAAAGACTTTAGACTATGTAAAGGCTCATAAAAATAAAGGAAGACCTAGATCATCATCTATCTCCAACATCACAATAATTACATTTAACAATATCTATTGATAGAATTAAAGAACATATAGCATGATTAATAATCTTAGTGTTTATGGAAAAATAAGAAAAGGCCTATGATAGAAAGTGAAAATCAATAATTAGAAATAGACTACAATTGCACAGAACACCACTCTCTCTTCATATCTTAATAAGAGAATAGAGTACATAAGGCAAATTACATACAATACACTATTTGATCCCTCAATAGAGGCACCTATTTAAGGTAGTAAAATACTTCAAAAACTAGCTACTAACCTGCCTATTGGTCTAGATGAATCTCTAGTGATCTCCTCCCTTTTTTCTTTGACCCTTTGATCTACTAATTAAAGCCTAAAATATCCCTTGTGAGTCACTATAACTTGCTCAAATTCCAATTGCATGTCCATAAATTTTGGGTGTAAACTCTACATAACATTATAATTGAGAAACTTGGAGCTTGATTTTTCTATTTTTGCTAACTTTATATTTAGTTATATTTCAAATATTGCTTCCATAATTCTTTAAGTTGCATTATCTCAAAGCATTGACATGTGGAGGCTTTCACAGATTCTAACTATTTGACTCTTCCTTGATCATTCCTTAGACTCTTATGCTTTCTCGACTCTTTTTGGGCTTTGAGACCCACTGTGTTGATATGTGGTAGCTTCTACTATATCTTTAGACCCTTTTATAATCTTTCCCATTCCTTACTTAGACTCTAATGGATTTATGGCCTTTGGATATTATGCACCATTGCATCTATCACTTTAAACCCAACCATTAGATTTATCACTTCAAATCAAGCCATTGATCTTATCTTATATATTCCATGGGCTCCACGTGGATTCTCTATGTAAGTTGAGAGACCCATATATTTCTTTTGGTTATGGGGAGTTCCATTATGCCACATGGATGAATTCCACTTACACCTTTTTTTGATTAGGAGATTACCATTGGATCTCCCATGTAGACCCACACCATCGATCTTGCTACTAACTTTTTAACTTGAAAGTGAACCATCATTTATCAATGTGGAAATCTCACACTTAACAAAGGCTTTTTGATATTTATTTCCTTTGGAAGAGCACTGAAATGACAAGTGGCATCATCTATATACATTTGGAGTCTTAAATATTTTCTCTAAGGATTTAATAAAAGGAGACTCCTTCAACCCTATGAATTAATATGACCCAAAATATTAGTTAGCTACTTAAATTCTTAGCCAAGTTATATGTGTGTGTGTGTGTGTGTGTGTGTGTGTGTGTGTGAGAGAGAGAGAGAGAGAGAGAGAGAGAGAGAGAGAGAGAGAGAGAGAGAGAGAGAGAGAGAGAGAGAGAGAGAGAGAGAGAGAGAGAGAGAGAGAGAGAGTCACAAAGTATTAAAAAAAATAGAATTTTAATTCTATAGTTCAAGGTGACTCACTAGGGACTCTGTGCCTACATGGAAGAATTGCTACAAACTTACTCAAATCAAAACTTAATCAAAATTGCGTTCACCTACTATAGCTCACTTAGATATTAAATAATGTGGCCTAAAAATTAGTCTATTCTATATCTAATAGACACTCCCTCTTTTTTAGAGCTTTAAAATCTCTATCTAATTTGATAATTTCCTTGTGGGAGAAAACTTGGAGGCTCTATATCACTGAATGTAATTGAAACTCCAATTTTTCATTTGGGATCAAAATGGTTTCCACCTCCATGATAGTTAAAGAATCACTGAGGGACTATAAAATCATTTGATCATTCTACTTTGTGACCAATAGATTTTGAATTTAGTCTTCCATTAGTACTATGTTGTTATCTAGGAAAGGAGAAGGGAGTCCCAATTGAGCTAGTTCTTCAATGTGCCCTTTCATTCCTTTGACCCCTTCTTTCGCAAGGTTAAATATATTTTTGAATTTAGATGCAAATTTGTTGTAGCTCAAAATCTCACTTACCTTTCCCACTACTACCCACATGTCTATAATTATATCTACCTATAGAGTTTCCCCTAATGCGTCATATAATTTTTGAATCAAAATTTATGATTTAGGTACCTTTGTAGCTACCAAAAGTAGGATCTTCTCTATAGAAGAATTCATTTTCACACACAGGGTCTATGCATCAGATATAAAATTGAGTGCAGGATTCAATTGGGTTACATCTACTAGTATTATCTTCTAACAAGAGGCATATATTTCCTTGATCATTGATAAAACTCCAATTGACTTGGGTCAGTGAGCTAAATCTTGAGTTAACCTTGTTACTTCATCTTCAAATTTCTTTTATTAAACCTATAAGTTACTCATTTTTACTTTAGCAACATTTAACTTTTATTGTAGCTGAGTAACCTCTGCTTCCTTATCATTATCCCTTTTCTCAAGGAGACTCTTCTCCTATTCCATTATGCTAATTGAGGCTTTAATTGTATTGAGCTCCTTTTACAGAGGATTTTATTTGTCTTCTGAAGTCTTCAAGAATTATTTATATATTTCCCCTTTTAGGTCCTTATTGAGTTGGGTTATCTCTTTATCCTTGGCCTTAAGCTCTAAAGTAATGTAGCTCATAGTGGCTTGAGATTGAAATAAGACTAATTCTACCTTCTATAGTTTTTGGGAGGATTTAAGATAATCTATGGTAACCATAACTACTATTTTAGTCATTAGCTCCACCTTATATTGGGGTCTAAACTGAGTTAGATCCATGGCAACTACACTCATTGTGTAATCTTTAGGTTGCATTTGATCAAGTGGATTTCCAAATTGGGGACCATGTGTGTGATAATAAGGGAATGCTATTTGTGGTCATATATAGATCTCATTTATTGTATAGCCCCTATTTTTAATTATTTTTTCCTCTACTTTTCCTTCCTTACCTCTTTATCCCTTTTAGCCATGTGTAACTAAGTGTGAAAGTCTAAAGGAGAGGTTACTATACCACCAACAAAAGGAGACCCATGGGGTAAACCATAAGGAATAGTGATTGGTTTTTGGGATTGGGTCTATGATGAAGATGGACTTTTTAAGAATCTAAGAGAAAAGTTTGGTAAATTTAATTATTGAGAAGTGATTAGAAGTAGGGAGCTAGATGGTAATAACTTTTGAATTCAAATAGCTGAGATAGTTGGGAATGTCAAGGAAATTGAGGGATATACCATTATTAGTCCCTGAGTAGAAGGTTGAGGAGGGGGAAAGTGAGGAAATAAAATTACCTTAGAGGAAATTCATTGAGGAGTCATATATTTTGTAATATCTACCTCTTCTCCTTTGTCTCCTTCTTGAGACTCAACTCTATTTTGTGTTATAACTAGTCATGTCAAATCTAATACCTCTTTTGTAGATGGTGTTACCTATGATGAATCTAATGGGGTATCACTTGTAAAGTTTCTAGATGTAGAATGAGCCAACCTATACTTCTCTAACTCACTAAGAGATGGTGGAAAAGTAGAAGATGTAGGCACCACTATAGATGTTCCTACCTCCTTTGTTCCTTTTAGAGACTTAGAAAAGTTACTCTTATCTATAATAAAAGTTGGAGTAATATGAAATTCATCCCATAGAGTCTCTAATTTCTCATCTTTGTGTATATCTTCAAATCTCTAAGTAAAATCACATATCTCCTACCTATATCTCCAATATGTATTTATTTTGTCTTTACTCCAACCCTTCTTTACCAAGGCCTGTCTCAACCCCTTTATCATTATCCTTGTTAGGTCATACTTTTGAATGGGCTAATAATATGTTTCCCATAGTGGGAGTGGGATATCCTTCAGTTTAACATATTTTTCTAATGTATCCATTTTTGGGGAACTCCTATCCTTAAAGAATTTTTTATCTCATGTTTAAATGAGACATGGACCTTATTCTTAGAAAGCTAAGAATTCATAAAACCATCAAGGTCAAATTTCCATAAATTTTGAATCAATACTAACCCATATGTAGTTAGTTTTCTCATTAGAATGAATTTTACTTGCCTTTTCACCACTAGAATACCACCCTTGGTTAATGGGAGGTGACGGAAAGCCTTTTTCATCCTCCCTACCCCAAACTTAGAGACTATAACAACTAACTATCGAATTACTTCCAGACCTACTATTCTAGGGCTTAAAATCTTGGGAAGCATAAAATAATCTTCTCTAAAATTGTAAACCCTAGTAAATATATGATGGGACCTAAATAAATAGTCACAAGCATGATGGGGATCAGACAAGATAAACCTAACTTATTCATTCTATTGCTTATACCCTCTAAATCCAACTCCCCTACCAGTGGTGCCATAAAACACAACAAACTCATAAATATTTAATGACTTCAATAACTCAAGAATCTTCGCAAACACAAGGATAGATTTATGGGGTTATACTCCCTCTAGGTCCCATAGAGTTAAATTTATATGATGCTAGAAAAATTGAACATTCTAATATAAAATGAGGTAGAATATATGTGATGAATACCTAAAAGTAGGGTTAACTCTAGAATTAGTCAGCTACTGGCATAAGGTGTAGGCAATGTGCTCAAAAAAATCAAATTTGTATACTTGATTCTTGGATACAATCTTCATTCAAAAAATTTATGCAAGCTACCAATCATATACCATTATGTCATTATCCTCCCCAAAAATGAAGTCAAACATCGAACATGTATCCTCTAAATTCTAAGTCAACATGCCCAAAGGAGAGGTCAAGGGCTAAGGTCTAGTATTATCATCTACAAGATGTAGTTCTTTATTAAGAATCCAAGATTTTGGTTCACCTAAGAACATACATGTTATAGTTGAGCCATGTTTTAAAAACTGATAGAAGGGTCATGTTATAGAACTAGCATGTCATGGATAACTTGTGGATTAATCACTACCTTGATTGCTCTATTTTAAATTGTCATATTTGTAGAATTATAATTTTGCAAGCACATGTCCACTAATTCTAGGTATGGGTGCACTATTGACACCATATACTAGTCCAATCCTAAGGTATAAACCCTCATACCAAAATTCTTAGGCTTTGTATGGTTTAGCATCCTTGCATGTGCTACCTCTCTTAGGGTCTTGGTCTTTTGTGATAAAATAGGGTTAAAAAAATCATATTTGTAATAAATAACAATGGAAGAATATTTGAATATACCTTTAATTGCTTCCTTGGTCTTTAGGTGTGTGACTTTGGGTTATGTAGGAGATGAGGCATATGACTTTGACAATGATGCATTGGTCATTTAAACTTAGAATCTTGGCTGAAAATACTCTTCATTACTTATTGCTTCAATTATTTATTCACTCAGACTTGGACAATAGATAACAACTCTTTAGTTGGCTCTACGTAAACTCTATGCTCAATGATGAGGAAAATGATACTAAAAAATATCTTAATTCCATATTCCAAGGTACCAATTATTAAATCTTTGAGATCCTTAATTCAAAATTTTAAAATTCAACATTAATAACCCCATGAAAACCATTAGATATGTATCCTTTTGGGATGATTATAGGTGAAATAATTCATATGAAAATTTAGAGAGCTTCATGGTCAACACATGTTCAAAGAACACTTATTTAAAAAGAGGTAGGTAAACAACCTCAAAATAGGAAGATAGAAAGGGAAACTAATTTAAATAATATATAGATTCAATTGATTCTTATGTGAAGAGATTTAGAAAGATCCCATTAATAGGAATCTCTAATGCCTCTCCTTCCATCATTTTAAACTCGAAAGAATTACATTGTTTTCATGTAATTATTTTGAAGGCGCCCATCCACAAAGAATAAAACTTACCATGATTCCTAAGTTTTATAGCTCTTGCATCCCATTTTAAGACCCAACTCCCAACCTTAAACTCTAGGTTAGATGCCTTTTGATCAAACCAGATCTTGATCACTTGTTGATTATCTATCATTGACTCAAGATTTGATTCTCTATTTTCTTAGAGTTTTAATAATTTTGGAAGTTTGACTTGCATTGGATAATTTTCCTCCATTTCTAGCTAATTTATTAACTATAAGGCTAGGATTTCAATTCAAATGAGTATTAATACACTCATTCCATATACTAGATCATATGGTGAGGTCTTAATCACCTATTTGGGTGTAATTTGGTCAACCCATAATGCTACTTTTAAATGTTCATGCCATCCTCTTTTATGGTCTTTACCCATTCTCTTGATGAGTTTGATCAGATTTTTGTTAGTTGATTTTGCCAGACCATTTCCTTATGGATAATAATTTGAAGAAGTCTTCAAATATATACCTTTCTTTAGAGTAAAGTCAAATAATTTTTCCCCAAGGAATGCCTTAGCATTATAAGATATGATAGTGTGAGGAGATCCAAACCTGGTGGTAATCTCTTCTAGGAGATTAGGATAACATTTTCTATGGCCTATTTCAAAGTAACTACCTTAGTCCATCTGGTAAAAAAATTAGTGGTAATAAGAATCCATTTTTGCTATGTACTTGATATTGAGCAAAAGGTTCTTCAAAAATTATTGGATTGAGTGGCAAACCTACATTTCTCCTCTTACCCATATAAAATTGGCAAGACTAACACTTGTTAACCATGTCATGGAAATAAAAAAATATTGTAGGCTATAAATATCTTGCCTAGAGTATCTTGATATCAATAGTTCTCACTAAAAAATATCATCTAGATGTTCCATAATGCAACTCAAGCAGGATCCTCTTATTCTCTTTGCTTTCTATACACCTGAGCAACATTCAATCAAAATTCCTTTTAAAAAGGAAATATTCTACCAGAACAAAATTTGATCCTTGTTGTCAGTAGTATCTTCTCTTTTTAGGATTAAAATGACTTGGATATAGACCAAAATTCATAAAATGAATTATTTTTGTGACCCAAGAGTCTAGTTCATTTTCTTATATATGTAGCATAGATTTATCATAGGCTCTTCTTCTGGTAAGGATTCAAAATCTTGGGCAATGTATTGACAAAGACCCATTCTTTTTATCATCTTGGTAGGCTTAACCTTGATATCATATTCTAATATCTTGATTATTCAATTGGATATTTTCTTAATTATTTCCCCTTCCATTATATATTCTTTATCACTTGGGTGAGCCACCAATACTACAGTCTTGTTACTTATTACTAAGTGTCTAGATTTCTATAACCTATTTATAATAGCATAAGATTGATTTTAAACAAAATTATACCTAGATTCATAATCTCAGAGATTCCTTGAGAAGAATGCAATTAGATGCTCTCCTTCTTCTTTCATGTCCTTTTGTGTCAACACAACTGTTATGATGTGCTCTCCATCATAAACATACATGATGAAATCCTTGGAGAAATCTAGATTGCATAATACTGAGGTAGATATTATGCCCTCCTTAATATTTTAAAAAGATTTTTGGCCTTCACTCATCCATTTGAAATTAAGATATTTTTCTAACATTATAGTAATGGGTCTAACCATTTCAACAAAGTTATAGATGAATTTACTTACTAAATTAATCTTTCCAACAAAAGATTGTACTACTTTCTTATTCACTAGTAGTGATAAGTCTGATACTACCTTAACTCTATCTAGGTCTATAGAGATCCTTTCTTTTGAGATAATATGTCTGACTAGCTTACCTTGAGGTACTTCAAACACACATTTTTTAGGATTTAGAGAAATTTCAAACTATTATCATATCTAGAAGATGACCTCTAATTGATCAAAATGATCTTCAATATACTTGGTGAAGACAGTGAGATCATCTAGATAAATCATAATCATTTTACTAATTATATCCCCAAAATCAATGTCCATTGCTCAAATAAATGTAGCCCCAACATTGGAGAGTCCAAACAACATTTTTACATAACCAAAAGTCCACCACTTTATTGTGAAAGTGGTCTTGTATTGATCATCTTCTAACAACCATATTTGATTATATCATGAGAAGCCATCCAATAAAGAAAACCTCTTTTCTCCAACTACTATTTGAAAAATTTATTCCATTTAATTTAGGGGATAGTGGTGTTTAAGGGAAGCATTATTGAGATATTTGAAGTTTACACAGAGTCTGATTTCTCCATTCTTCTTCCTCATTGTGACCAAGTTAGAGACCCATGTAGAATGTTTGATGGGAAAACTAATCTTGGACTCTAATAATTTCTTGAGTTATTATTTTATGAGAGATTTGATTCTTAGATTTAATGGCTTTTGATTTTGGTGAACAAGCTTTGATCCTTCAATTAGGTCGATAGTATGATGGATAATTTCTTTTTTATAACCATGAAAATCCCCATACATCCATCCTATCACCTTATTGTACATGTTGCATAGAGATACCAGTCTATCTTTTTATTTTTGAGTGGTAATATTACCCACTTTTAAGTTTTTCCCCTTTGGGTTCTCAATTTTTTAATAATCTTCTTTGCTTTCTATGAACTTTATTCTGTCCATGTTTGTATCATCAAGGTCAAATAGATTTTGAAGGCTTATCAATCCCCTTAGAAGTGTATTAGACCTTAATTGTAATATTTGGTCACTATATGCCTCTTCAATATTATGCTATATTTGGTTTTAAAACTCTATTGATTACTATAAAAATATAATGATTTTGAGATCACTCTCAAACACTTGCCAATTATCTACATTATCAAGAATGGTGGGATGTTTGACCACTTTGACTTCTTGTTTCTTAACTAACAAATGTTTAGTTGGATCAAACTAGGGTCCAATTTGAGCCATCTTATCTACTTCAACATTTTTAGACCTCAATATGACTTCAATATTGAAGGCATCAAAACCTTCAACTAAGTCCCACACCCTATGATGGTAATACCTCATCCTTGTGTTCTTTGTTATTTTCATCTCCCTTATCTATTTGATCACTAATTTTGATTCACCAAAGACTCAAATTATTTATTCCTTCCTTTTAGGTAAGGATTAAGCCATGCACTAGATATTCATACTCAACTTAATTGTTAGTGTAAATAAACTAAAAATTGAGTGATTTAAGAATCTTTTTCCCTTTTAGAGAGATATAACATATGCTTACTCCTGAACCATTCTTGCTTCTTGATCCATAAAAATTTAGGGTCCATATCAAGGAATAATCAATGGGACTCTCCTTTTCATTGTTTACCTCTACCATAATCCTAGGTATCTCAAGATTCTCATTAAAAATCACAAAATTTCCAAACCAAGTGGAGTCAAAATTGCCAAAAGGATCTCCAAGTGTCATATCTAAGAGATAGTTTTCACCCTTTTGATTATCATCATCTTCAGTACATTTCTCTATATATACTCTTTCCTTTATGGTGATCATTGCATGATATGCTTCAAAAATTTGATATTACCTAATCAGTAATATGCTCTTTACTGAGGGATTTGTATAATACCTTCATCTTTGAACCATATTTGGTTCTTAGAATAATATGCGACCAGTCAAGAGAAATGCACCCTCAAATTTTAGATATAAAGTCTCTATATAAGCATAAACCAAAATGGTAAGGATATATATGACTATTATATCTTAAAAAATAGTTATGTTTGGGAAAAAATATAGTTGCAATGGAATCCCTCTAATAATCCCTATGGTTTTTACTAATTTTCCATCATGTTGCATAATTCCTTTGGTTAATGCTTCATACTTAATCTTCAGGGCATCAGTTATTAACTTAGGCATGACCATAATACTTGCACCTAAGTATATCACATAATTATGAAGCAATTTCTTACCCACTATAAGAGTCATATAGAAAGGGTTTGGTTTAGATTCCCCTACCTCTTCTTTGGCATTCACCAAGGCTGGCCCTTATTATGGCTAAGAAGTTTTGAATTACTCCTTGACTTTATTTGATGGAGCTTCCTTTGTGTAACTAGACTTTATCTCATTTTGATCCTTTAGTTCTTCTTTCAATAGTTTATTTTTTTTAGGAATGACCAACACATCTTATAATGAGACATTGGCAGGAGCTTTCTTCAGTTGTTCTACCACATTGATTGGTCTAATTGGTTATACTTTGGAGTATTATGGATCCCTTATCCTTTCAACTACTATGTTGGGTATTCCATAATTATATGTGGTTACTAAAACTTCTTATCTTGTCATAGGGACCTAAAGAATTGGAGCTGATAACACTCTTCTTGATTTAGTGTTAATAGTAAGAATAACATCTATAAACTCAACCATCCTCATTTTTGGCCATGTAAAATAACTAGATTGAATTGGGTTCTTAGAGGTCGATGCCTCATTAATGAACACAAATTCTTCATCAAAAATCCATGATAACAAAACATGTTTAAGGGTAATATTTCCTTATTCTAGTGACATGCCTTGCATATAAGCCACCAAGGTTACACTTTGAACTTTAAGTGATTGATATGGTCCTAATGATGTAGTGTCTTAGTTTCCCATTATTTTTTGTTTGAATTCTCTTTGTTTTAAATTTTCCATGGGGAAATATCTTATAATATGAGCACCGTTACAAGGAAAGCACCATTCATTTATATCTTTCACTACACTATTTTGTCCAGGGACCAATTCTCTTCTCGAGCTTGGTAGAACTATATAAATTGGTGTGTGTACAAGAATAATCTAGTTGGATGGTTATGATGGTGTTGATATTTAAGTCCCTTAAAAATTATTCAACTAGCATGGGGGTCTATTCCATTGGAAGCCCTAATAAGGAGGTCATTTCTGTGAAGTTTGGTTCCTCTTAAGATTGAAAATTTCATTTGAGAATGTTCTAAGGATAATTTTGACATCATTCATCTATGATGAGGAAGAAGATGGGACTATGGATGATGTTCCTTAAGATGAGGGAAAGGTGAATATCAAATTATTGGTCTAAGAAATGCTAAGAACCTCTTCTTGAATAAGAGGGTAGACCCTTCTTAATGCTTATGAGCTTGTAATTTACCACCATCTATCAAATTATTTTCTAGTCTTACAACATGATCATAAGCATTAAGAAGGGTCTACCCTCCTAATGACTAGATCATAATTGAGATATCAAAATTAAAATCTTTGAGATGGAAAACTATTGCCATACCTAAAGGTGGTAAACCAAGATTGGGATTCTTTGCCATGTCTTCTAAAATCTAGTGTTGAAATTATTCATTACTTCTTGGGGAACACTTTTAATATTGATTAATTATTATAGTAGGGATGATCTATCCCCTTTTTCACTAAATTTATCATATAATGAAGTTACTAATTGGTCCCATATTCCAATAGAATTTGGTACTAAAGATCTATTCCAATCAAGAGCCCTTCCTTTTAAAGATGCAACTAGTAGTCTCAAGGCTATATTTTATTGTGTGATAAAGTGGATAGTACATACATCTACCACATCTTGAAGATTCTCTACTAGAGTATTTAAATCCTCTCTAGTAAATTTAGGTAATGCTTTTAGAGAATTGGCTAGAATATGGTCCCATGTATCAGGAGGTGTTGGTCAAATAAGTGGACTTCCACCATTTCAATTAATAAAGTTCCTAGGTGGAGCCTAAATAGCCATTTGAATTCCTAGTGTATTTTACTGAGTCAGCATTCTTCTTGAAGTAGTTACCAATGGTGGTATTAAGAGTCTCATATTTACATCATATTGAGACCTTGTAGCTGGTCTACAATTCTCTTTTTTTGAAAGATGTCTGCTCATGCACTTTTAGTTATACTTTAGGTCCCATCGGGAATGCAAGTAAAGTTTTTGATGCTTAATTTTGAAAATTATCAACAAAGTCATGGGAAGTTTAAAATATGTGGAACTTGACCCTCAAAACAACCTCTAGGTTTTAAATAATCGAACTCTTCTCTTTAGGGTTTTATGTAAAGAGGAAAGAAATAATGCATAAAAGGAATACCTAAAATGCTAAGGTGATGCACCAAGATTTTTGTCTTCTACCTAATAACATAGTAACCAATACCAATAGAATCTTTTAACAATATTAAAGAACATGAAGAATAGTCAATAATTCTATTTAAGACTTTAGACTAATCAAATAGTCATAAAAAAAAGACCCAAATCATCATCTATATCTAAAAACACAATAATTAAATTTAACAAGATTTATTGATAGAATTAAAGGGCATATAACATGATTAATAATCTCAATGCTTATGTAAAACTAATAAAAGGCCTATGATAAAAAGTGAGAAGCAAATACTACAATTACATAGAACACCATTCTCTCTTCATATCTTGATAAGACAATAAATTACATAAGGCAAAATTTCATAGAATATAATATTTGATCCCTCAGGAGAGGCACCTATTTAAGGTAGTAAAATGCTTCAAAAACTATTGACTAAACTCCCTATTAGTCTAGATGAATCTCTAGTTATCTCCTCCCTTTTTTATATGGCCCTTTGATCTACTACTTATAGCCCATAATATCTCTCGTGAGTCACTATAACTTTCTCAAATTATAATTGCATGTCCATAAATTATGGGTGTAAACTCTACATGCCATTATAACTGAGTAACTTAGAGCTTGATTTTATTATTTTTGCTAACTTTATCTTCAGTTTTGTTTCAAATATTACTTATATAAGTATTTAACTTGTAGTCTCTCAAAGCATTGACACATGGAGGCCTCCACATACTTTAACTATTTAACTCTTACTTCATCATTCCTTAAACTCTTACACTTTCTCATCTCTTTTTGGGATTTAGGACCCACTATGTTGACAAGTGATAGCTTCCAGTAGATCTTTAGAACCTTTTAGACTCTTTCCCATTCTTTAATTAGGCTCTAATTACTTTATGTCCTTTGGATATATTATGCTATTCGATATATTACTTCAAAATGAGCCATTGGATCTATCACTTCAAACCGAGTAGTTGATCTTCTCTATTATCTTCTATGGGCTCCATGTGGATGCTCTATGCAAGTTGAGAGAGCCTTATATTTCTCTTGGATAGGTGGAGCATTATTATGCCACATGGATGCCTTTTGTGTATACCTTTTTATTATGATGATCTTACTATTGGATCTACCATTTAGACCCACACCATTGATCTTGTTACTAACTTTTTAACTTCAAAGTGAACTGCCATTTATCCATGTAGTAGTCTCATGTTTAATGGCGGCTTTTTGATATTTATTTCCCTTAGAAGAACATCAAATTGGAAAGTTTCATCATCTATATACATTTGGATTATTAAATCTTTTCTCCATAGATTTAATAAAAAGAGACTCCTTCAGCCTCATGAATTAATACAACCCAAAATATTATTTAAATGCTTATATACTTAGCCGAATAACATATATGTGTCCCAATGTATAAAATAAAATGTATAATTTTCATTCTATAATATCCTGAGATATGGTATACTTAGGGTAAGTATCCAATAGGATCTTAAGATCCTTAAGAAAACCTACAATCTTGGTATGATACCGATTCAGCTATAAAACTCCCTTTTCATTAGCTTCATATTTAAGCTCCAATTTATCACCTATGGATTTAGGCATGACAAAAGTGATAACACCACTATCTATCATGCAATTATGCACAAGGTAATATATTATGTTGATTGAAAGGTAAAAGGGAGCAGGTTTGACTACCTTAGATTCTTGGAACTCATGAATTTGATTATAATTAGTAAGGATTACATTTACTATTTTCATTATTTGTCTAAGACATGAATCTTGGAGATTTATTCTTGAAGGAGCTCATTTCACCCTAAAATAAGAAAAACATCCCATATAGGGAGAGTGAAATGGGACTTATTCATGTAGTCCAAAATGATAAATGAGGGATGACTACCTTAGGCTATAACTTAGGGGCATAAACATTATTTCAAGCCTGTGTAAACTATGGTATAAAATAACCTTTATGATTCTTCCCTTTCTCACCTTGCATTTGTTAAGTTGGTGATGTCTTTTGAGTTGTATATTAAGTGGCATCCCCTTGAGGTATTTGAGGAGGTAGATAAGTTTTCTCATACTACCCTAAAATACCATCAACTAACCTTCTCTTATCCCTTATATTAGTTATAATTTAATTGTCCATCTTGAATACATTATGGTCATGATTTGATTCCACTTTTTCAAATAAATATTCACCATCTTGAAAATTAACAAATCTAATTTTATAGGGTTCATTGATACCATTTACACATTTTTATCTTGGTATTTTAGATTGAGTTAGGAAGGGATTATCCCCATGAGGCATAGGAGGACCATCCTTATGTTGTGAAGGAGGTATATTATCATGTGATGGAAGAATGAGAGACTACTACATGAAATATGTTTGATATACCTCTCCACTTGGACCAATTGCCATGTCATGTGATTTCCCCCATTAAGTTGGACCTTGTCCCTCTTGTGAACAATTATTTGGAGTTAGAACCAAGGTTCTATAAATACTAGTATTATTTGTTGAGAAGTGTTTTCATTTATTTCAAGGTGCATATAGTGAAGATGCCTGGTGAGTGGTCTTTGAGGTATGAACTTATGTGCTTGATGTGATAAAGAATACATGTGAAAAGATAAAAAGTGAAGGAAAGAGAGAATTTGAAGGGAAGATATAATTTAAAGGCAACCTAATGTCTCTTATAGTGGTTGATGTCAAGGTTTAGGTTAGCTTGAAGTTATTAGTGTTGTCACAAGAGGTATGATGGTCAAATGAGCATTAAAGCATGGTTATGAGGCTCTAAGTCTAATTAAGGACATGAGATAATGTTGATCAGAAAGATATTATTTTAGTGGTGTGAAAGTGTTATCTTGAGATATTTATTGTTTAATATTATTGATTTAAGCATTTTTTAGTACTAGTTATTGAGTATAAGGTGTCTTGAAAAGCCTAGTCTAGACCCTATGAGAAGGTGTCTTGAGAAGCCTAGTTTAGACCCTATGAGAAGGTGTGCATAGTGAAGATTGGTGAAGTAAGTAAGAACAAGATTTTGAGAGGTTGTTTTTAATTATGTGATCATGTAAGTATATTATAGATAATTTTATAAGTATTTCAAGGCCAATTGTTAAGTTTCAAGTGCTTAAGAATCCTCGACATGGCACTAGTCATGACATGTAAAGTCCTTGTGAAAAGCTATGAATGTGTGACTTGGGAATATAAGTGCACATAAGCAAGAATGGTTATATAAATTTGAATTAAAATTCACTTGAAGCATTTGAATACTCATGAGAGCCTTAGGGTGAGCCTACAAGGGTAGGACCTTTAGATCAAGTATGCAATTCTACCACTCCTAGACCATGCTTTGCCTAATGAGGTATAATGATATATTATAAAAGCATGTGAAGGATGTATGATAGTTTTTAATCATGAGACAGGATTATTTAGTAAGTTATTGAGGTGGAGAGTGCATGGAAAGAGGCATGAAGGTAAGTTTTAAGGCCTAATGTGGTTTACAGGTCAAGGTTTAAGAGAGCAAAGAGAAATAATGTAGCCTAATGATGGGTCATGATCATATTTCAAGATGTTTTAGCTCATGTAAGAATTATAAAAGGTAATTTATATTGTTTAAATTTTATTTTATTTAGTTTTAGGTCATAATTTAAAGGACAAGGCATGAAAAGTTGTTTTGAGGTCTCTTAATCACTTAGAATGAGGGTTTCTCAACCTGAAAAGGATTTTCTTGTGCTCATCAGTTTATCAAACATTTGAATGGGAACTTGATATATTCATGGTATATAGGTAAGGATAATAGATAAAAATTCCATGTATTAATTTTTGGATTGAGGGGCTATGCTTTATGAATGATTGTTAAAAATGAAAATAGGTTTAAACCCTATTAGAACCCTAATAAGGACCTGATGTTGAAAATGTTGACAAAAAGTTCCCATAATGGATTTATATGCTTAGGTAAACTATTTTATGGTGTATTAAACTCTTCAAAACATCTCTATGTGTGCTTGAGTTGTCACATGTGTGTGTAGATCTTATAAGAAAGTGTTAATTTTGTAGAGACTTATTGTATCAATTAGATTTGGCCAATTAAATGTATGAAAATGCATAGAGGATGAATATTGAGACTAATATTTCATGTAAATTAATTTTTAAAGATGAGTTATATCCCTCAAATGTGATAAACTAGTCATCCAAGTTAGCCAATCTTTAACTGGCTAAATGATGAAAATAGTGAAAAACCCAAGCAATAGTGAGAAGATAATTAGGAATGTGTTCTAATGATAGAGTGATGAAACCAAGTACATGGATATGTTTTATATGAATGGTATGTATTATTAATATTTTTTATAAATCTTTTAAGTTAGGTATAGTGGTGAAATTGAATAAGCTAAAATGGCTTGTCTGACTTAGTGAGATCTATGTGTAGTGAGATCAATAAATTGATCTGTAATACCAATAGTTTCCACTAGACCATATGATGTTTATATTTTAATATGGTATATATATGTCATATGTTCATCTAATTTCATAATAAGTTTTTTAAATTGGTCTTATAGGTGTTTAATGTCAATGTCATAATGACTGAGCTTTAAGGTAAATTGACAATTCTAGGTAAGCAAGTTATAGTGATGAATTTGAGGCCCTATGCCCTGATTTTAAGTATCTAATGCACATGGTGTTGTTTTTTGGGAATTTAAATAATATACATGATTTTTATAAGTTTTTATAGTCATTTAAAGTGGTTTAAATGTTGAAGACAAAATGGCTTGTCTGGTTCTAGTTTGACTGTGTGTAATGAGGTCAAAAGATTGGTATGTAATACCAATGTTTGACATTAGACCTTATGATTTTTGTATTTGAGAGTAATATATATATATATATATATATATATATATATATATATATATATATATATATATATATATTTTAATGATATTTTTAAAGTATAATTTTTCATTTTAAGTGTTATTTTATTTGTTTAAGATCAATTTGTTCATGATTGGGTTTTGGAGTGTTCTGGTAGTTCTAAGTGATCTAGTTGCACAAAAGTCTTTGAGTCCTTTTCCCCTAATTTATGAATTATAAATCACATGGTTAGTTTTATAAGTTCATGTAATTTTTGTTCAAGTGATTTATTTTCATGTTTATATTACTAAATCATGTACATGATTCAATTTTGTTTGGCACAATTTTTGTATTTTCACAGGCCTAATTGTGAATAGTGCTACAAAGAGTGTTCATGAAGGGGTTGGTGATAAAAAGTGTTACGAAAATTACAATATGTTTTTTTTGGTCTATTTCATAAATTTATGAAAGTATATTATTCATAAATTAAGGTATATTATTGAAAAAATAACATAAGGTAATGTGTACTAATGAAGGTATAATTGAATTAGGTTTGTTGAAGGCCTAAAAGAGGTTTTGGTATTTTAAGTTGTGAAAGACATATTATAATTATTTATTCAAGTATTAAACATGTTATAGTACATTTTTAAATTTTAATACAATTTTATAAGTGTGTATATCTAATGAAGATGGATATGAGTAAGAGGCTTATATAAATACAAGGTAGTTTTAGGCCTATTTGGGTATGTATGAGAGTATGAAAATAAGATAGAACATTTTGAGATGAAGGATGTATTATATACCATCAGAGGAGTGTATAGGATCTATAATGAATAACTAAAATTGTGTATGCATATGAATTTCAAGGTCATATGACCTAATCAATCTTGAAGAGACTTAATTGAGTGAAGAGGTCTAGAAGGAATTTTGAGAGGGATAAGAGTGTGAAGATCTAAAGTTGTGGTTATCATTAGTTGTTTGAGAAATAATATTTTCTAAAGGTGATCAAATCAATAAAGTGGGAGATTTGGTTTTGAGTCATCTACGGGTTTGGTGCCTCCTTGTAAGTGGTTGGTTACTAAAATCCTAGTCAAATAAGTCTTTGGCTAGTTGGGGTTAGTGTTCCATGTGAATTTGGTGCTTCATCAAACTTGGTTTTTATATTATAAAAATTTAGTCCATTTGAATATATCTATGGGTTTATTTTCTTTAAGGTTTTCCAACATATATGATGTCTTCTTATGTTTCATGATTATGTGGATAAGTGTTTATCCTAGCTAGATCTATATGTTTACTTGAATGATTTATGATTAATTAAAGTGAAATTAAAGGAAATATTTGAAATATTGATTCACCCCCAAACTATCAATCATTATGCTTCCAACATTTTGTATTAGATCAGGTCCTTTGAAGTAGGCCTAATATCCTAAAGGATATCCTCAAAGTGAGGATATCTACTTAGAAAGCTCAATGTAGTTTGTCTACTAGTAAGGATCCATTATTCAATGGGACTAATTATGATTTTTGGAGTATAAAAATGAGGTAATATCTAGTTTTAACATTCTATGACATATGTTAGTTGTAGATGGATACACTCCACCTCCTATACCACCAACTGATGCAACAAGCAAGAAGGAAAGTGAGATAAATTCCAAGGAAATGAATGCCATTCTATGTGCCTATCAAAATCAAAGTTTTTGAATGTTATGCAATATGAGTCAGCCAAATTGATATGAGACAAGTTGAAGAATATCTATGAAGGAGACACTAAGGTAAATATGGCTAAATTAAGACTCACAGAAGGTAGTTTGAAAATCTAAGTATGAAGGAAGATGAGAGAATTGCATCCTATATGTTAAGGTTTGATGAAGTGTTCAACGTCATTAGAGCACTAGGAGAATGAGTGAAAGAGTCTATGATTGTTCAAAAGGTGTGAAGATCAATAACTCCTAAGTTTTATTCTAAGGTATCTATAGTAGAAGAGATTCAATATTTGGACAAGCTGAAGATGGATGGATTCATGGAATCTTGATTACCTATGAGATTAAAACAAATGAAGGAAGACATCCCAAGAAGAAAGTAATATTCAAAGTTCAGAAGTCAAAAGAAAATAAGGTCAAGGATGAGGTATGTTCAGATTTTGATGATGATGAAATAATAGCCATATTTACTAGGAAATTGATGTTTGGATTTGGTAAGTGCAAAGATAATTTGCAATTAAAATGTTTCAACTATGGTAAAATTAGTGACTTTACATCTAAGTGTCCTAATAAGGATAAGACTAAGCATGATGAACATCATGGAGATGATAAGGTCTATAAGCATGATAAAAACAAGAAAGTTTTAGTAAGTATGAAGGTAGGAAAGGGTCATTTAAGAACAAGAAAAGTTTCTATACCAAAGAAGATAATAACTCATCTAATGTAAGTGACACAAGCACATTTGATAGTGATAATAATAGTAATGAAAATGAACATGGAAATAATGAAACCTTACTTATAATTAGGAGAAATATAAAATTAGGTTTTCTCAAAAGGGAAATGCCTTATAGATGATGAAGAATTAGATGAAGAAGATGATAAAGTGAACCTTAAGGTAGAATTGGTGAGTTCTCTAGAGGAGTTGACGTTACAAGGAAAGAATAATCATAAATTGATGTCATTTGTTAAGGACTATGAAGATTAGATCGGTTTTTTTGAGGAAAGACTAAGTAACACATATAAGGAGTATGATGAGGTCATCAATCATATTAAAGCATAAATGGAGATAATCACTAGTATCTTAAAATTTAAAGAGGAAGAATGCACCCCATATGAAATTAAAATGGAATCCTTGAAAGTTAATTTGGATCAAGCATCTATCAAGTTGAAGACCTTTATGAAATTTGAAAAGAGTACTAATTCTCTAGATAATATTTTGAGTAATTAGAAGTCTTTAAGTCATAAGATAGGTCTTGGTTTCAAAGAAGACCAAAAGAAGGAAACTCAAGTCAAATAAAAGGCTAATAAAGATAATAAGGTTAACATGAAAAGACCAATCAGATAGCCTAATGCTATGAGGTATGCTAATCAATTTAATGGTTACTATTTTTCATGCAATTATTTTGGTCATAGAGCAAGAGAGTGTATAAGACCCTTTAATAATGAATATGTATGTAATTATGAAAATAAAAATTATTCAAGAGGTATGAATAAGGTTATTTGATATAGTTGTCATAATGTGGGAGACATTTCAAGATTATAACTTCATAGAGTTAGAAGGACATCAAGTCAAAATAAGAGGTTTGAATCCCCCAAAGTGCAAGAGATAAGGAAATTGAATGTGTGGATACCAAAGATAGTAAAAGTGAGTCATGGTCAATCTACAAGCCTAAGTGGATTGTTTGCTATGGTAGATCATACGTCAAATGAGAAATAAATTCAGGAATGTTCACTATCAATTAACATTTTTGACCACACAAATGATGAAGAGGTGAAGCCATAGAGACTAGTCAAGCCTAAAAGGATCTTGATGGATATTTAGTCTTGTGAAATCACAAAGATATAGGAATATATTGAGTTTGTGTTGTTTTAGTTCCCTATGGAAAGTAGTGAATCTATAAGTCTTCATGGAGACACTCTTTAGTTAGAACAAACATGATGGATGATTTTTTTGAGGGTGAGTTATTTAGTTTTTGCATAATCTCTAAGTGTAGTTGACAAGCATAGAATTTTTTTTGAGAGTAGTTTCCAAAGAGGTAGAATGAGTGGTTCCAAAATTTGTAGTATGTATGACCCTTTGTCATTAATGTCAAATAGGGAGAAAGTTCAACAAGGAAAATTGACTCGAAAGGGGGAGATGAGAGTGATCATATTAAATAATTTTTTTCCATCAATGAAAAAATGTGAGTTTGTTGAGAGGTGTTTTATTTGATTTCAATATCATTGATGTTAAGGTATATATGGTGAAGATGCATGGTGAGTGGTCTTTAAGGTATGAACTTATGTGCTTGATGTGATGAGGAATCCATATGACAAGAGATAATTTGAAGTAAATAGAGAATTTTAAGCCAACCTAATTTCCATTATAGTGGTTGATGTCATAGTTTAGGTTAACTTTAAGTTATCGTTGTTGTCACAAGAGGTATGATGGTCAAGTGAGCATTGAAGTATGGTTATGAGGCTCTAGGTATTCTTGAAGACATGAGAAAATATTGATCAAAAAAAGATTTTTGAAGTGGTTTGAGAGTGATATTTGAATAGTGTTCTTGTTTTAAAATATCATTCAGGTGAGCATGTTTGAATACTAGTTCTGGAGTACAAGGTGTGTTGAGAAGCCTAGACTAGACACTTTAAGAAGGTGTGCATAGTGAAGTTTGGTGGAGTAAGTAAGAAAAATATTATGAGAATATTTTTGGAATTTTTTTATCATGTAATTAAATTATATATACTTTCATAAGTATTTCAAGGTCATTTCTTAAGTTTAAAATGATTAAGAAGCCTAGACATGGCATGTAAAGTCCTTGTGAAAAGGCATGAGTATGGTAACTTGGTAAAATGAGTGAACATAGTCATGATTGGTTGTATAATGTTGATTTATAATGAATATGAGGCATTGGACAACCCATGAGAGTCTTAAGGTGAGCCTTCAGGGGTAGGACCTTTATATTAAGTATGTAATTAGACTACTTCTAGACCTTGCATGGCCTAATGAGGTATCACAATTTGCTATCAAGGAATGTGAATGATGTATGATAGTGTTTAATAATGAGATAGGTTTCTTGAGTATGTGAGTGAGGTGGAGAGTTCATGGAAAGAAGCATGAAGGTCATTTTTAAAGACTAATGTGGTTTACAAATCAAGGTCTAAGAGAGCAAAGAGAAAGAATGTGGCCTAATGAGGGATCATGATCATATTTAAAGATGATTGAGATCATTTAATAATTATAAAAGGTAAGTTACATTTTTTAAAGTGTGTTCATATAGTTTTAGGTCACAGTTTGAAAGACAAGGCATGAAAAGTTATTTTGAGATCTCTCAAGAGCTCAAAATGAGGGGTTTTCAACTAAAGAAGGATTTTTTTGTGCTCATAAAATAATAAAACCTTTGCATGGGAAAATTATATATTAATAGTATAATATTAATGTTACTAGATAAAAATTATAGGCATTAGTTTTTGGATTGAGGGGTTATGCTTTATGAATGATTGTTAAGAATGAAAAAAAGTTTAAACCTTCTTAGAGCCCTAATAAGGACTCAATGTTGAATATTTTAATCAAAAGTGATCATAATGGATTTTTATTCTTATGTAAACTATTATATTTTGCATTAAATTCTCATAGGCACCTCCAAGTGTGATTAAGTTGTTAGGTTTGTGAGTAGATCCTATAGGAAAGTGTTAATTTTTGAGAGATTTGATGTAGCAGTTAGAATTGACCAAGTCAAAGTATGAAAATGGATGGAGGATGAATATTGAGAATCATGTTTCATGTCCATGAAGTTTTATGGATATTTTATCTACCTCAAGTGTACAAAATTACTCATCCAAGTTAGTCAGTCACTAACATTCCAAATGATAAAAATAGTGAAAAAAGGAAACAGTGAGAAGATGATTAGGAATGTGTTATCATGATAGAGTTATGTAAAAAAATGACTGGATATGTTTTTTGTGACTATTTTATCCTATTATTATTGGTATACATCTTTTAAGTTAGGTATAGTGGTGAAAAGGAAGAAGCCAAATGGCTTGTCTAACTCAATGAAATCTATGTGTAGTGAGATCAACAAATTGGTCTGTAAGACCAATAGTTTACACTAGACCATCTGATGTTTATATTTTAATATGGTATGGATATGTTATATTTTCATATATTTTCATAATAATTCTTTAAAGTGGTCATATAGGTGTTGAATATAAATACCTTCATGACTGAGCTTTAAGGTAAACTAATAAATTTGGGTAATCAAGTTGCAGTGATGAATTTGAGACGTTATGCCCTAAGTTGATGTAATAATTCACATGATGTTTTTTGGGAATTTTATGTCATATAAATTATTTTTATAATGTTTTATAGTTAGTGAAATCGGTTGAAATGTTGAATCCAAAATGGATTGTTTGGTTCTGGTTTGACTGTGTAGTGAGGTCAAAAGATCAATTTGCAAAACAAATATTTGACATTAGAACTTGTGATTTTTGTATTTTATAGTGGTATACATACATACATACATACATATATATGTGTGTGTGTGTGTGTGTGTGTGTGTGTGTGTCAGAGGATATTTTTGAAGTATTTTTGGTCATTATAAGTGTTATTTTATGTGTTTAAGATCAATTTGTTCATGACTAGGTTTTGGAGTGTTCTGATAATTCTGAGTGGGCTATTTGTAAAAAATTATTTGGTTCCTTTTGTCATAATTTATGAAGTATAAATCACATGGTGATATTTTTAAGGTCAGATATTATATTTTAATATGATTAATTTTCATGGTTATGAGACTAAATTGTGTACATGCTTAATTTTTGGTTGGTATATTTTCTATAGTTTCACATGCCTAATTGTGAATAGTGATACAAGGAGTGTTCATGAAGGGGTTGGTGATAAAAAGTGTTATAGACCATAGAAGTTGTTTATTGGGGTATATTTTATCAATTTGTGAAAGCATATTTTTCATAAATTAAGGTATATTATTTCAAAAATAACATAAGGTAATATATATTAATGAAGACCTAATTGAATTAAGTCTTCTTAATGCTTAAAAGAGGTTTTAGTATTTTAAGTTGTGGATGACCTATTGTAATGATTTATAGGTGTATAAAACGTGGTATAAGATGTATTAAAATTTTAATACAAGTTTACAAGTGTGTATATCCTACCAAGAGGGATATGAACAAGAGGCTTGTATAAATATAAGGCAATTTTAGGCCTATTTGGGTATGTATAAGAGTGTGAGAATAAGATAACACATTATGAGAAGAAGCAGGTATTATAGACCATAAAATGAGTGTAGAGGATATTTAATGAATATATTAAAGTGTTTTTACGTATTAATATCAATTTCATATTACTTAATCAATATTAAAGAGACCTAATTGATTGAAGAGGCCTAAAAGATAGTTTTAGAGGGATAAGAGTGTGAAGAGCTGAAGAGGTGGTCATCATCAGTTGGTTTAGTAACAAGGTGTTCTCATGGTGATGAAATAAATATGGTGTATGAGTATGTGTTTATTCATCTAGGGGGGTCGGTACCTCCTTATAAGTGGGTGATTTCTAAAATCCTAGTCAAATAAGTGATTGGCTAGTTGGGGTTAGTGTTCCATGTGAAGTTAGTGATTCACTAAACATGGTTTTTGTCTTATAGGACTATAGTACATTTGCATATATCTAAGGATTTTATTCCCTTTGAGGTTTTCCCATATATATGATGTGTTCTTATGTTTCATGCTTATGTGGATAAGTGTTTATCCTATCTAAATCTATGTGTTTGCTTGAATGATTAATGATTGCTTAAAATGAACTTAAAGGAAAGATTTTGAAGATTTATTCACCATCCTTAGTCATTGGTATTCTAAAAACATTAGGATTATAACTATTGTAAGGAATTTATTGTGTAATATACCCTTGGCCTTGTTGATTGGGTTGATAGGGATGCCTGTCATATTGATGGGGATGATAATGAGATTGGTTGGGTGCTTGATAAGGCCTATAAGGTAGATTTTGATACATGTCTAAGGCTAATAAATTATTATTTTTATCTTTGATAAACTCTTATATCTTACTCAATATGTCTAATTAGATTTTATCTTCCTAATTATGATTATTTGGGGCTAGTAATGGAGCAATGGTAGGTACATGGGGTTGGATTTATAGGAATAAATGGATGAGGGGTCTAGGGGTGATTTTTCCTACTTGAATTAGGAATTTTTCTACCCTTATAGCTATCACATTGTCTTATATCAAGGTGATTTCCCCATTGACTATACATGATAGCCATATCATAATTTAGAACCCCTAAATAATACAAAAACCCATAATTAGGTGTGGGATTGATGATTGTAGGGATCCTATCATAGGTTTTGTAAAACCTATAATTAAAATCTACCATGAAATCATATGGGGCTCTCTAAATTGTAGTAAGATGTTCCACCAAGGAGAAATGGTTAGTCTTATATTCAAAGTGTTTACACAAGAGATCCCTAAACTCATCCTAGCTATTGATAGATGCAAGTGTTAAGCCCCTACACCACTGAAGTGCCTTACCCTTCAAAGAGGTTTCCAAAAGTCTCATTCACACATTCTCTTGGGTTGTATTATAGACTGAGAATAAATTGGCTATGTATATTATAAGTTCTAAAGGGGCAGTTGAGTTCTATCTTATGAATTAGTGAAGGCTTTTGAGGGTAGAATCAGGTATATCATCAAACTAATTGAGGTTTAAGGGATTGTTTCCATTGAAAGGCATAAAATCTTGCATCCCAGGCCTAGCCATTATGGGTATAGGACTTTTATTATTATTTTATTAGGTAGAATTAGTATATTTAGGGGGTTTAGGATTGGGATTAGTTCTAGGATACCTCTTCCTCCTATCAATGTCCAATGACAACTCAACAAACTCAATGTTATTACCTTTTGAAGAAGATCTTGTGGCCACCTTTTACATGAAAACCAATTACAAATCTACCACTGATGTATTTGAGTCTTTTATATGTTCTCCAAGGTTGTTAAAGTATGTTCTAAGTTACTTGAAAGTTATTCCCACTAGTGTTCCATAACTGTTAGTAACCCATGTTTCACCCTTTGAAAGAGATTGTTAAATTCTTCTTCAAACTTGGACTAAAATGAGATTGGCCTAAGGGTTATGAGTTACTTATATCTAAACCAAACCTATACCTTATGTGGATATATACCCTAATACATCAACTTAAACTCTTATTTTAAGACCTAATTGTATTGGGATGAAAAGAGTTAAGATGAAAACTTGAAAGGAAAATCTATACAATGGATGGTGATTCACCAATGTTTACTTATCCTCTCTTGACTAATTTTTAAACACACTTAAAAATCCAATGGAAGACAATCAAATAAATAAGATTATTCAAATAGTCCTAAAACTAAATATGTCATATGTAGATCAATTATAAAGTCTAAAACTTGAAGGCAAAAAGAATTTAGGTCTACATGAGACACTACCAATCAACTCATACTTGAACACCACTACTACCTATCACCACTTCATATGTCATACATAGGATGATAATATGACATTAGGTGAAAGAAAGGACTTGTAAAAGAATAAAAGCCTCATATTTTTTTAAAATAGACAATCCTAACACATACTAATGCTCATATAGAATTTTGAAACTATTCTTTCTTTTTTGATTTAAGGTGCAAGATATAATTTTGGCAGAGTTCTACTACACCCAGCTGAGGGATGTTGAACAAAGATGTCAATACCTAAATATATATAATTTTATAATAGAGAGATAAAGTAATATAGGTATAGAATAGGCCATGAATAGAACAAAGTGTCCATGTAATAGCTAAAATAGTCTCTTTTACTCCCCTATGTGTTGCTTGAGTGGATAGGTATCTTTAATGAGATCTTTAGATCATTGATGTCTATTTTTAGAAAATTTTGACCTATGGTGAGTGCATGTATTCCTAACTTCAACCAATTCAATCTACCTTAATTAGATAAAAACATTGAAATAGGTTTAAGTTTGCCTTTTCCATGAGGTATTAAGTGGTTGCCCATACTTACAAATTGACTGTGTTGAAGAAACTACCCAAAATCCTTCATAATGCTCATCAATATGGGGCCTACTCACCTTAAGGGGTAGTTAAATATGTCTTTGGATGGATCATTATATCCATGATGGCCTTATATTCATATTATCACTTTGATTTTGTTGGTTAAGTATGACTCATGAACTAGTAGTTTAGTCTTATATCCATCCACTATTTAGATGACTATGATAGTTGAACAAGACCTTCATGATATTATAATAGGATTTAAGCACACTTTAAATAACCCTATACATTATTATATAGACCCTTCAAACATATCACACCTACAAACATAGTCTCCTTTCTTGATTAGGCCATTTTGACTAGCCTTGTAGAATGGTTTATTGGTGAAGGTTGACAGAGGATTTTCTAGTTAGTTAGGTGGGCATTTAAATATTTTAAGAGGTGAAATAAGTATTAAAAAATTACCCCAAATGATTGGGAACTTGTGACTCAATTTTACACTTCAATTCTTACTTAAAACTATGAAAACATATAGTTTATGGAGGTGTTTATATACCATCCATATAACTAAGTCCCATGAGTATGGCCTCCTTTGAGTGAAAAACATGACCCATGTGTTTTCTAGGTGCTTCCAATCTATTTGGATGAAATTTTTATTAAATATCTCTATTCAAGTTATTATTAGGGTTTTAGGGGGGTTTAAGAGTGTCTATGACTCATAGTTTTGGTTCATAAAGGTTAGGGCCTAAAACTCTAAACCATTATATTAAATGAATTTATACAATACCATTCACCTCTCCTAAATTAATAAGCCTCCCATGCATAGGTTTCATATAGTTATGAGCATGTGAAATTGTCTCTTAGGTGAGAAGCATAATTTATAAATAATCTTTAGGTGTCTTCAGACTATAATAGCCAACTTTACCACCTCCCCTAAAACCTCAAATTTACCTACACCTCCAATAAAATTGAATGATCTCCCACATGAAGGTTTGGAGTTCCTCCTAATCTCACTTTTCCCTCTTCTTTACCTCTTAAGTGGCACTATCTTAATGAGGATTTTGGATTAATAAGCATAATTTCAAGGTTTCTATGTTTTTTCCTTGACTTGGAGATGCAAGGAACCTATCCATAATTATCATCATGGAAGAAATCATTCATGAATATTTTGGGAGTGTCTATGTTGGCATCACCAAGCCTTCTTCCTTATGTGTTATGTAATAGTGCCTCTCACTTAGATTCTAATGATTGACCACATAGCTAAATAGATATAGAGGATATTTTAGGTGGATAGTATACATTTATTTTAGGACTTTATGACCCCTTATCACCCCAAAATCCCATGCTTATTGCTACTCTTTATCAATCTTTTGCTTGCAGGCTTAAACTAGCTTTCTCAAGCTCAATCCATATAGTATGTGTCCTACACATTCTAATAAATAGGTAATTTGAGTACTTATAATACCTAAGGATACCTTTAGGACCATCTCATATCCAAATTAATCAATATAAATGCATTTGGAGGCATAAATATGTCATCAAGTACCATTCAAGGATTAAGAAGGATTTTAGAGGTCCACCATCTTAATGATTATTCATATAGTATGGACCTCCAAATTGAAACCTATTTATAATAATATTTATTAAATTTACCACTTCATCTCTCCTAAACAACATAGGATCCAATGTATAATGTGTATATAGATAAGAGTGATGGAAGGTGTGTCTCTAGATTTTTATTAAGTAATTCGAGTAGGTTAACTTCTTAGTGACCATTCATTAAAATAATCTCCCTAACACCTTTGATTATTTTATGTATTTTGAGTTAATATTGGTACTTAATTTTACATAATATTCCTAACCCTAAGTCCCTCTATGGTGAAGGGTATTTTAATGTGTATCTTGATAAGTCTGCTTAGGAAAATATAACATAGGTAAGGGATAAAAGACAAAAAAGAGTGTCTCTTTGTATTCCTATTATCTAAATGACTTATTAAATGTATTAAATGTCATTCCAAACATGCTAAATTACATTTAACTTTTTTGATGTTTGGGCTTGTGATGAGGTGGAAGTAGGGTCTTGATACCTAGATGAGAAGGGCTTAGGCCTCATAGACGTAGACTATTGTTTGGGGTATTAATTAAAATATAGTTGCATCTATGGTTCCCATAATCCCATGAAACCATTTTAAATCCAAAATTTACCTTATTCTCATGTTCTTGTCTACTCATATATATTTTCACCCTTCTCCTTCTTGTAGATTGCCTTGGTCAATATGCCTAGTGCATATAAATGTATTAGTTAGTACTAGTAACCTAATAAATCTTATTTTATATTATATATAGATATAAATATATTATAATATTCATGTTTAAAATTTATCATATCCTTAAGGCTCATTCCTTTGACCCTACCAACATGTCTGAATATGCAGTCATATATAGGCTTGTGTGTGATCATAGGTTTCCAACTTAGACCAAATAACTTCATTGATCAGGAGAAATCTCAAGAAAAATCTTAAATATATTGAATGTATATGAATCCCATAGATACTCTCATTTCAAATATCCCAATCCCTTTTACTATTATTAGTCTCCCACCTTTCCATTATTTACAACTTTGATTGACTGTGAGATCTTCACTTGATCTAAATGTACTCATATAGGTCACTCTACCTTTGGTGAGGTGACCAACATGATTTACCCTTCTTCCTATTTTTAACCTTCTCTATTCATGTGCATATTATATGTCATAATTAGGGTAGGATTTAGACTTCAAGTCTTGTCATCAATATTGTAGGTAGTGGCTCATGTATGTTGATTAACGTAGGCATTTGTAAGATAAATTTTTATGTGAGGAGAGATCATTCCTAGTCACTTGATACTTCTATGAATTTATGATTTTCCAAGTCACCTACTTGATATATTCATCCATTTTTTCATATTCACTTCTTATGCTCAAATATTGTTTGTACATGGTGATCTTTAAGGTATTTTACATAGTTAGTCTAGGTGGTTTATGTAGGTGACCATTTACTCTCTCTATAGGATAAATAGTTATATGGCTTATCATTCATGACCTGATAGTTCTTAAAAATCTTAATGAGTGATAATATCTTGATCACATGAATTGTTCTTGGGCGAGGGGGTTATATGGCTTGTGGGAAATGAAAGTGGGGCGAATGAAGTTGAAGATGGAGTGCAAGGCTTAAATTGAAATAAAATGATAGTGCACAGATGGTAAAGAGGGAAGACCTCTATGAGGAATTGAAATGAACTATTGAATCACACCCAATGTGACCTATAATGACCTTAAACATGTCCATATGTATACCTAATAGAACATAACACTTTAAAGGCCATAAAAAGGCATACATAGTCAGAAGATGAAACCTATGACTTTTTAAAGAACCTTAACTTTTGTTAGTAATCCTTAAATTTTCCCAAAAGATTTTTGAGGGTGTTTAAAAGCATATTAGTGGTTTCAAAGCCTTTGAGGGGCTATAATGAATTTTATAAACCTTGAGAGATGGATATTTTGACATGATTAAAATACTCTATGTTGTGTTTTACTATGTTTTCTCATCCTTCAAGCCACCATCATACATTATATTGTTTTTTATGTAATGAAACCCACATCTAAAAATCACATTGGCTAGAAGTACCATTCCAAAATGTTGGATACCATTTGAACATTCAAGTTGGAATAGAGAGACATAAAACCCCTAAAAACACTCTGATTAGACCTCTAAACACCATTCACCTTTAGATGTGTACACTAGATATTCCTCTTTATCAATAAAACCTACCTATAGATTATAGAGATTGGTATTTGAGGCCCACACATGTGATCAAAATGTTGAGAAGGCCATTAAATGTCTCTATAAGACTTGAGGAACTAGGAACAATAGTCATTTTGATCAAATAGACTAGAAATTAAATGAAACTATCTCCCCTTTTTGTCTTGTGTGGATGAAGATGATAAAAGTATCACTTAACTTCTTAATGAATGTTTATATATCTTAGGGGACTAATATTGAAACTAATTCCAATGATTAGAAGGTGACCAATTTTAATTTCTTTGGACAATATCTTGGACCTTCTTTCTCTCTCCTCCATATAGACTGAGCACAAACATGAAGTGTTCTTCAATCCTACCAATTATCTAGATGGGGAAGATGGATCAATTTTAGGATCCTTAAGATCTGAAACACTCTAATTTATTCCACACTTTCTAGAAGTGAAATCCTCTTACATACCCATGGAACCACCTAAGTTAGTCCATTGTTTATGGATATGTACCAGTCAAGAAACCATTAAAGCCTATAAATTCCATGTATTTTCTCATGTTTCAAACTATAAGCCATTTTTAGTAGGCAAGAGGATGGAAAATAGGAGTCAAGTGATGCATTAAAGCTCATGGTATGAATTAAAGAAGTTGAAAAGGCATATTTTGTCACATGTGGGGCACATTTAGTGGTAATCAAGTGTGAAATTTTATGAAAAGGGGATCAATAGTGTATGAAACACCTTGGGTATGACCTAATGGGATTCATGAAGGATTTTGAAAGCATGAATTGTGGATCTAGTGTCCTTTTAAGGTAAAATAGAGTCACATTAAGGTTAGATATCTTCCTTTTAGACCATATGCATGACCTTTGGGAGGGATATCAAATGAATACCATTTCAACACATCATGAGAATTTCATATAGCTCATTATATCTAATACAAACTATCCATAAGTGTTGTATTTTGGTTATATATTATATTTCATTTAATAGTTAAGGTCTTATCTACGTAGGAAATGAATATAATTTGTCTTTTGTTTGTATGTGATACATTGTTTATTCTTGATCTTATTATTATGTCTAGCTTGGATGAAATAACATAGTTTTGTGCATAGAAACACATTCTAATGGTAGTATAATTTTGAGAAGACATTAAATAGTTTTGGTAACTCTTTTTTGCTACAGTTTTGAGGATTCATTAAATGAGATTTGAAGATATAATACTTTGAAGATGTTCTAGAGGTGTTCCAAAAGTGATCTAAAGATTGTTTGAAGACCTATATAGAATGCTCTAAAGACACCCAAGCATGCTCTAGAGATGCCAGAACATGCTCTAAAGATGTCCATATGGATCCTAATAATTGATATAGTGATTCTAAAGATATATATTGTATATAAATAAACTTTCCATATTTAGATATCTTATTTTAGACATTAATATTCATAGTAATGGTCTAAAATAATGAAAATATATTTTTAATTTTATTTTGTAAAACTAGATAAATCTCTTGGATTTATGTTAGTTATTTTCCATCTATTATTAGTTGAGTTAGTCTCAATGCCTTCTTAGAAGTTTAGGATCTAATTCCTAGATTGTCTGCATTTTTAATAAGTAGATTTGGCCATTTTGGTCCCCAAATTTTGTACTCTATGAATAGATGTTGAGATATGCTTAAATACATATCTTCTTCTCATTCTAGATGGAGGAAAAATTTAGAAGAAAGTTGTCGAAGTTATTTAATTATAAATTAAAATAAACACTCAATTGTATTTTTGCATATCTATTTATGATCCTTTGATAATGAAATAAATCTCAACACTTATTTTCATTACTAATTAAATTATTTCCTTTTCTAAGAAAGGATCAAGGGAGAACTTCTCTTTAAGGATTAGGACAAATTGGTACTTTTTAGTTTATAGTTTAGAAGCATTTCTTTAATTTAGGTATAATTCATTTAATATAAAGTCTAATTTCCTTTTAAATGCAAAAGTGATTTCCTTTCAAAGCAAAGAGTGATTACTTTTCAATGTAAGTGTAATTTCTTTTTCAAAAGTAAAGTGTGATTTCATTTTCAAAATCAAGTGTGAATTTCCTTTAAAGCAAGTCTGTTTCCATTACATGCAAAAGTTATTTCAATCCAATAGAAGAGTGTGTCTTTCAATTTCATAAAAATTAAAGTTTTTTAATTCATCTCATATTTAGAATTTATCAAAATCCATTTAAGTGATAGTAGGTAGTATTCCTATGTTTTGGAACATCACACTATCCTACCCAATTATGAAAGTTGATTGAGGACATCATATGTTTTATGCCAAATGTTTAAGTTTTAGTTTTTGATGGTGTGAATGAAATAAGAGATATTTAGTAAAAAACCCTATTAGATTTAAGTTATATATTTATAAATCATAGTAGAAGTAAACCCTAAAACATCAAACTGTAAAACTCCAATATCTAATGGTCTCATTGCATATAGACTTTGGACACTAGCGCTAGTAGAAAATGACACCAATCCATTGATTGGTTAAATGAGAGTTATAATGATAGACTGTAATTTTTCACATTTTTATATGAAAATAATCAAAAAGTGTTAGTGAGATTCTACATTAGAGTTATACATGGAAATTCAAAAACATTCATAAAAATTGAAAACACAAAAATAATCTAGGACTCTTTAGATTAATGAATTACTCAAGGGATTCTCAAGGATGGTTTATCTTTAAGGGATCCAAAATAAATCAAGAAGAAGAAAGTATCTAATTATTTTTGGATAGATAAATAAGTAGAATAAATTCAATTGAAATCCACATACAAATGTTTTGTGATTCCTCTCCTAAATAAGGTTCATCTTCACAACTAGATCCTATAAGAAGAATCCTATTTAGAACATATTCTCCTATAAGAAGAATTTATCCCCAAAATATCCTTTTTGTAATACTTATATTTGATCTAAAATATCTACAAGAAAAAGGTTTGATCACCAATTAATATTCTCCTCCTAAGGTAGACCATATGTTAAGCACCCAAGAGGAGAATTTAGATTGGATTGATAACCAAATTTGGGAAGAAAACATGGGAGACAAACATGCACATGTGGAAAACCATGATTGATAGTCCCAATAGGACAAAAAAAATCCTATCCCTTTATCCTGGGTTTTGATGATAGAACTTATATGAAAACCATTTCACCATCCATTTTACCTAATTTTAGAGGTAAATCCTTAGAGGATCTAGTTCAATTCTTCTTTGAATTTTAGGTTCTTTGCCAAATATATGATTATGTCATATATAATCAAAAGTTGAAGTTAGTCCCATCTATACTCAAAGATGCATCTATGAGATGGTTCATGAAACTTGAGGGTAGTTTTATAACCACCTATGATGAAATAGAACGTGCATTTCTAGATAAATATCAAGATTATAGTAGAGCCAAAGAATGAAAAGAAGAAATTTTCAAGATCAAACAAAATGAAGATGTTAAATCTTAGAAGATTAACTTGATAGGTTTATATTCACCCATAAATACTAGGTCTTATCTTGATTGTCAATGAATTTTATAACAAATAATAATGATCATTCACATTCTTATGTTGTGAGGGACACACCAAGATTTATTATCTTTGGATTATCATTAGTACCAATGTTGACCTCTATTTTATCTTCCACAATAAGTGTGGAACCATCATCCAAAATAGATAGAAAATAAGGTAGCTGATAATCACAATTAGAATGTTAAATTTTAGATGAATGCATATAAGAGGAATAAAAATCATTGCCATCAAGTAAATGCTAATGACCTCCTAAATGTGGATCCTCTAGAACCATATTTTTAAACTAACCCTGATCTTCAAGATTGAATTTTATGCTGAATGAGAGACATGACTTGTAGACACCTAGATTTCTTATGAAGGAAAATGAATTTCTCCATCTAATGGCACTTGAGATTGGTTTTCACCAAATAACACATCTTTTTATTTTCTTTTACATTCATCTTAAGGTGCCTCAAAAAGGTTTTCACTAATGGATCTCAATGTTTCATTTTTATTTTGACTAAGGGAATTTTTCTACTCTCTAAAGTAGGTCATAGGGTCCAAAGTGTATATGAATCCTTACTTATCATCACCTAGAGGAATCCCATCTCTTAATCCTATAAAATCTAAAATAGATTCTTCATTTTCAAATGTATCAAGAATGAGATCTTGGTCTTGCTAATCCCAATCAATAATATCAAGATAATGGAGAGTGAGGGGAAAAGTAGGAATAATAGAAATGGTGAGGGCATAATGAGTGTCAAACATGTTAGTGTTGTTAAACTCATTTTAATCTCTATAAAATGACTTTGTATTAGTATCAGGAACATAATATTTTAATGCATAGGGTGAGTCTTTTGGGTGATAAGTGGGTACAACCTTAGGCTTGTATCCCAGAACTTGATTCTTGTCATGTTTTATAAGTATAATAAAGTCTATTCTACTTTTCTCTTTTTCCCGTAATCCTTTACCTTTGTAGTCATTATGGTCCATGATTTTATTAAGGACATGATAATCTTTTATTTGGAATTAATAAGCTAGATCATCATTGTATAACCATGAATCATATTCTGTCTTAAAATATTTTGGAAAAAACTTTCAATCTCCTAGATCAAATCTAGTGTTTCCTAGGAAGAATGAATATTGGTAAGGTTGAAAATATCCCTAAATGGTTACCTTCATTCTATAATTAATGAACTTAATGCATTGGTGTAGAGTAGAAGGCATTACATGCATTTTTTGAATCAATGGATGACCCATAAGAATATTATATGATAGGTCCAAGTCAATGACATGACATAATGTACCATAGATAACTAATCCTACCATAATAAGTATGGAAATGGTGCTAGCTACTTTTTGCTCTATATTGTCATATCCTTTGATAGTAATGGTGTCATTATTTAAGTCTACTAAAGTATATCCTAGTCATATAACTAACTTTAGTGGACCAATTTTAAGACCTAAACCATTATCTATTAACACTCTTTTGATATTACGATTAGTGATTATGACCTCAATATAAAAAAAAATGTGTGAGAAGCCCCCAAGGATGATATATCATTTTGGTCAAATATTGATTATGGACTAGGATATAGATGCCCAACCAGTGCTTGAAATTGATCCAAGGGAAAATTGGCTAGTACTTGAGATTGAATCAAAATCTCATATAGAAAATCTTTACGTAG
The DNA here is from genome assembly GCA_037957365.1 of Torreya grandis. NCBI lineage: Eukaryota > Viridiplantae > Streptophyta > Pinopsida > Cupressales > Taxaceae > Torreya > Torreya grandis. The sequence goes on along the minus strand of JARHVA010004796.1, from coordinate 1,095,565 downwards.
TTAAGAGTTGCATAACATATCCATAATATAAATATATGTTAGAATTTTGTTTCAATATTTTATAAGGTCATATTATTTCCTAATAAGAGGCACATATTTGTGTTTTGATTGATTTTGAACAAGATTTAAATAGGGATGCAAATTTTGATCAAGAGGAGGAATAGGCCCTTTAATGGTAATATTGGCATATCAATTTTTGGAAGCACATGCTTGATTAGAAATATAAATACTATAATAAAAGGATATTGGAATAGTATATTTAGGATGAGAATCACAAGGAGAAGGAAATCTTGAATTATATGGAATAGATCCTAAAATAGAGGTATTGTATTGTTAAAAATTATTGGAGCATGCACATGGATTGATAGTAATAGTAAAAAAATGATGTTTGGTAATTTATCCCATTGGTTTTTAATCATATAAAGTGTCATGGTAATCAACATTATTGGTTTATGACCCCTAATTTATATTATGGATGCTAGTTTCCATTTTCTCATTTTAATCATTCTTGTGATAAGGGAATGGATTTTTAGATATTCCCATATATTGGCCATTATTATAAGATAATGAATTATTGAATCCTACTTCCCCTCTTTCAATCATATTTTATATGATGTTTTGAATATATATACATATTAGAATGGAATTCCATTTGATGAAATGATACAATACCCGTGATCCCTATACCAATCTGGTTTCGGTTGAAACTCATAAAATGGTCTGGTGTTCAACCATCTAATCATATTTCCATTCATAAATTTTCAAAACAAATTTTTAATAGTCTCCCCTAATTTATAAAATGCAAATCTATTAAATTTCCCTCTCAAAAGAGGTTATATTTTCACAATCCTTTGTTAAAATTGAGGCACCCTATAAATTGAAGATGCTTAAATTGTTTGGACATGTCTTACCTTTGTGACTAAATTAGCTGCTATATTTTTATTATGATTGAAATTTTTGGGTTTATCTGCTAGATTTTTTGAATTAGACATTTAATCTTGGTTTTAATTCTAACTTTAATTAGGATTTTGATTACAAGATTGACCTAGAGTTTAATTTAAATAATAAATATTTATCAATCCTTAAACTATCAGTGTTCTCTCTATATGAACCCCTTTGGTGATAACATCATAAAAAAAAAATTGGACATTATAGTCTAAGATTTAGAGCAATCTCAAAATTTATATTCTCCATGAATATATTGGCCAATTAAATGTCTAGAAATGTATGTGGACATATGCTAACTATTACACATCATATCCAAAGATAAGTGGAAAAACATTATCCTACATTTTGATTGATAGCACATAATTCGACTATAGTTAATTCATGTTCTATAATATATGAGAAATGTTTGAAAATTATCTCAGATAAGTCGTTAAAACTTGAAACATAATTATGTGTTAGATGAGTGAACCACTCTAATTTATATTTATCTAAACTCCATGACAATAGATGATTTAAGATGTTTCTATCATAACTAACCTCTTGACAAGCCATAAATAATAAGCTCAAATACTCCCTTGGATCTCACTTTCCTTTATATTTATTAAATTTTGAAATACCAAAATGAGGTGACAAAGGTATATTTAAAATACTATATTTAAATAGGTATTAACATATGTGATCCAAATTGTATTTACTATTATGACTTCTAGACTATAGTCCTGACATGGGATCTTTAATTGCTTATAATTCTTGAATGAAGAGAATATTTTGGGAAGTGTGTTGAATATTAAAATATTGTGCATGGTATTGTGGATTGGAATGAATTTGGTACTGATTAGATTAGAATAAGAATAATACATCATTGCAGTAGAGGACATTAGAATCGATTGTGGTTAGACTATGGAATGGACACATGCTTTTTCCTAGAAATAAGTTATGTTTTATTTTGTCTTAGGAATTAATTTTGATTAATTGGCACATGTTTTCACATATTAGATAAAACATGACAATCATCAGAAGGGCATTTTAGACATTTTAAATTGAGGAAGTTATACACTTGATGGAATATTTTATTATCCAATAGGAAGGTGTTGTAAAGGAACTTATTTATATGAATTTTCAAGACTAGAATCATAAGGTACTTGATGGGTATTAGAAAAATTTTAAAGCTCTTTGACAATAGGTTGTGAAGTATCTACAAGTGCCATTTGCTTAGGAGTCATGGACATTTCAACACGGGGAAGTGAATCAAGTATGGGCTCCTTTTATTTCTATTCAATTAGAGACTCATAAATTGGATTATATATCAATTCATAAAGAGAATTAAGTGTTTGTCCATATTGTTTTAATTTAGTGATAATAATGGGTGATATTTAGGGTTCATACTCAATTAACTCTTTTCCCTTTCTTAGCATTTCTATATTTGGTGATGGTTGAACTTATTTGGTATTATTTTTAGATTAGTGTGTATCGTCAATCCACTTTGTAATTATAACATGGTTCAAATCAAGTTCTTCAACTTCTTCTCTATAAATACGTTTTATGGGGAAATCATTAGGGTCTTTATTTCTGATCTCTAATAGATGCAAAATATTATTTTCTCTATCAGTATATAATTGATGTTTAAATTAAATCTAAATTACATCATAAAGAAGTGTCTTTATTCATATAATATTTATTAATCACCCATACCCTCTTGATCCTAAATATAATCATCATCATAAAATGGTTTCTCATATTATTCTTACACAAAGGGATTGGTTTTATTTTGGATCCAATCATCCTAATAAGTATTATTATAGGTCATTCTAATTTGAGTGTAATGAGGCATATTTAATCAAATGTTGGAATAAACTCTTAATAAAAAAATATGTATTTTGGGAAAAGTAGGAAACTCTTTAGAAATTATAATAATTTGAAAAAAATTGACCAAAATGATGGACAATATAATGGTACAAAAAAGGAGGTATGAAGTGCACGTATTTTGAACAAGGTAGAAATGAAACAGATTTGACTAGAGATGTGGATAGAGCAACATTACTATTTCACATAAAAATAGTATTAAATGTAAATGTTTTGATAAAGGTATAATGAGAAAAATTTTAACTATACAAATAGATAGAGTAACATTAATATTTCACACAAGACAAGGGTATGAAAAGTAAACATTTTAGACCAACATAGAATGACAAAAAATTGACTAGACAAATGGATAAAATAACATTAATTTTTCACACAACACAAGGTTATGAAAATTAAACATTTTAGACAAGACAAAATGATATAAATTTGACTAGAAAAATAGATAAAGTAATGCATTTTAGAGTAAGGAAAATGTGACAACATTTGACCAAAAATAAACCCTAGCAATCGTGCCACATAATTAAAAAGTAGAAATTAATACAGGTTTAGGGGAACATCATCGATCCTTTCGATATACTTTCTTTTGAGAGGATAAATTTTAAGATTATTTAAAATTAATTAATGTAGGTTATTGGTAAGGTTTTTACACGCCCTTATCTCAAAATTTAGTGCAAAAAAGACATCTTTAAAACATGTTACCTTTACATCTATGAATCAGTGATAAGTCTATGGAAAATATGATTCTAACTAAATTTTTTATTGGACATCTAGTTGGTCCTAATATACCTTATTATACATGGGCGCTTTAAAAATATATATCAAGTGGATCCACACCATCTAGCTTACTATGCAAAGGTCTTGTCTTTTACATAATGACTCTAGTCATGTACTACTTAGTAAAGTATGATGTCTATACTGCTACATGGCTTGAGTCCCTATTCAGTTGGTCAGGTTAACTACTTAACCACTATCCTAATTAATAATATGCTCAATTTTTATACCCTATTAGATAAGTGTGGTTCATATTATATTGGGAGATGAAACCCCAATTCAAAATACCCCTAAGAGACTTGTGGGGTGGCTATGAACTCTCACTCATAGTTAAAAAGAAAAATGGAATGAATTTTTATTTTAATTTATAGGATCCCACGAGTGGTAAGAAAAGAGCATATCAAGAAAATCTCAAGGATTTAACACAAGTAGAATACTTTCATTTTGGAGTCACCCAAAAGGGAGATAATACATGTGAAATATATTTAAAATACACTTAGTAAGTAACAGATAAACAAATACTACTTGCATGAAATGATAAAATTTTACTAACAATAAAGTATTGTTTTTACACCCAAAATAAAATATGAACTGAAATTATGAATTGTTTGATATAGATCTATCCCCTTTTCTAACCTACAATAAAACAAGGTAAGTAGTTTTCCTTATGGGTCTTTGACAAGCAAAGAAGATTGATTTTGTTAGTTATTTTCAACTCTCAATTTTTCACATATAAATGTTTTTGTCCAAAATATAGAACAATTTCATTGAAGAATAGACCTACATAGAACATAGACAAAATATTAGATAGAAAATATATCTCTAATTAACAAAATGATTTCACCAATTATCAACACAATTTCACAAAAGATATGTCAAATTGATTAATTAGATAAACAATTTTTTAAATAGATAAACAATTTCATTTATGGATAAACTTACACAAATAATATAGAATAAAAACATAAAATATAGAAGATAGGGACAATTTCACCAATTAATAAGGCAATTTTGTCAATTATCAGAATAATTCTACTAAAGAAATATCAAATTCACCAATGAATATAGTATTAAGAATATTTTTTCCAAAATGTAGAACAAGGTAACCAAAGAACAAACTTATGTAGAAAATAGAGGACAAACTAGAAATGATAGAGACAATTTTGTTGATTATGGGATGATTTTATTGATTAGAAAAAAAATCAGAGATAATTTTTCTATTTTCAAGAATGAATTATATTATTAATAGAGAAAAATAAAATACAATTTTTTTAAAATAAAATTACCAAAATATTGAGATTATATATAAAACAAGATTAGTTTATAGGATCTAATGAAAGGTGTGGGGTGTGACATCCCACCAGGCATGCCAAATGTATCCTTAAAGCATGGATCCTTAAGAATTTTAATGAAAGTTTGTTAAGAAATAAAAGTGATAACAAATATCAAATAACATACCTATGATCTTTGATCTTAATAAAATACTAAAAAGACTATAAATTTCATAAAGACTCACACCATGTAAACCTCCTCAATAGCTTGATCATTGTTGAGTTATGGATTAAATGTAGCTTTAAATGGTCTTTGTCAATGCAAATTCAAAGTTGAGTACCACCATGAAAGTTGTGTATCATGAAGACTTTGATCAAATAATGTTGATTGATGATTAGGTTTATCTTGATATAATGTCAGGGCTTCACTATATCACTTAAACATAGTAATGATGTGAATAATATTATTTACAGAAAAATTGGATTGATGAGGACCCTTCATCTTGAAGTCAAGATGAATGGTTGCCAATGGGTCCTCAAGTATGCACATGGTTCAATGATGTAAACCCTTGATATAAAAAAATTAAAGGTTGGAGGATAACCTTTGTAAATATCCATGATGAATGAAAATAAGCCCTTCATCTCAATCAAGATGAAGTGTGGAGGATGCTCTTTGTAACTGACAAAGATGATAGAAAATAAGCCCTTCATATCAATTAATGTGAAGTGTAGAACATCCTCTTCAAGAGTGACTATGGGTATGAAATGTGGGTCATTCATCTTGGAAACAAGATGAAGGGTGGATGATAATCCCACTTTATTTCTAATTATTTACATAGTTTTTGTGCTCTTAAAGGTATATCCTTAAGATCTCAAGATTCATTTTTTCATGAAGAATACCACTTAGAGGGAAAAGATTAACTAATTTATAATTAGAAGTAATTAATTAAAAATTTCAAAGTCCTATTTAATTAATATTATGTTATTAACTGATCATTAGACTAAAATTAAGATAGAGGAAGTAATTGAACAAAGAATGATAATTGATTAGAAAAATGATAATTGATTAGAGAAATGATAATTGAACATATAAATTATTAGGGAATAGAGAAGAGGAAATAGATGAGATAAAATTAGCAATTGAAAAAAGAAGAGGGAATTTATAATATGAATTGATAATTAGATAGAGAAATGATCAGGGAATAGAGAATTGAACAAATAATTGATCAAAATGAGTGAAATTATCAGAATTTGTTCCATTATGTAACTTGACATGAAAGTGATAAAATTTGATTTTCTATAATACATGCTAGAACTAAAGAAATTAATAGTTTGGATAATTTCAAAATTAGATTTTTATGGAACAAGAAACACCCTAATAGTTAAACGAAATGATTAATTAGATAATCTATCCCTTGTATAGGGTGGTGAACATAATTTGAAGTCCAAGGGTGTTGGTGTCAAACTAATCCATTTGTGCTCATTCACTATAAAATATTAGTAATGGGAACAATTAAAATTGTAATTAAAGGATATATAATACAATTTATATTATTGTATGGAAATACCATTGGTGTGCATATCTATAAACTATTTAACCCTCCTAGAAAACAAATTGAGGATCTCTCATAGCCTACTTAGAAATTAGCCAACATAGATGGTTGTCCCATGGATGTCAGATTGAAACAAGTCTCAGAAGATGTTGAGGTAAACATATGGGATCCATTATAAGAGATAAAAACCCATTTGTTATATATAATGTATTTATATTCCACTAATTACAATCATTCCAAAAAGTGATCAAAATACCCTACAATGTACAAAAATGTCAAAAATTAAATGTCGATATACCTAATTCATCATATTAGAAAGTTGATGAGAATAAAAAATGGTAAATATTTTTGGATGACGTGGAAAATGTGAAATATCATTGTTGAAAATAAATGTATTTCCAAAAGTTTCCAATTAGTTTAATCAAAGTTATATGGCACAAAATATATCCATAAATAAGAGGTGAGAAAGAAATTTGTGCTAGATGCATTAACAACAAATGCCATATTTAATGTTGGTGATGAATATATGGAGGTACATAAAAGTATATTTAATGGGATGGATGTATGTCATAATGTGTGTAAAAAAAATTATGGGCACCTAAGGAGCACCTTCTATAGTCATAAATGTGATCGAATAAATGGTGATACATCTGCATTAAATGGTATCACTAAAAAAGAGAAAAAAATCAAATAACACCACAATAATTACTTGAATATCAAGAATGATTAAGTTAAATTCAGATATTTTTCCATATTTGACTCATTATATAGGATGACATGGAATCAAATTCCATGTAAGATTATTTCCTACAACGTATACCTATAATTTAATGTGAAATAAGCATTAGAAGGAGATCAATTTTTGAACCTTCATCCTATGTTGTATCAAAAACTTAGTAGGATAATGAATCAAAATTTTCATCATGTTTCTATTTCAAAAATATTTTCTTCACCAAGTGTGATGAGTGTAAAAAATTGTACAACAAACATAGAACCACCACATGCCCATAATCACTCTTAGAACTTGAAGAGGAATAAAAATGGCATAATGAATAAATTCAAATTTGTCATGAACATTAATATTCCGATAAATTTCAATCAAATGAGAAACCTCAAGGATTATTAAGAATTTTTCAAGATAAAAAGACAAAATCAAAACTTTCACACCAAGGATGGGCAAGAAAGCTAAGTCATTAAGTATTATTATGAACCTCCTAGTTATATTGACTTGTATTCTCACAAATGAACACAAGATTGAGGGTTTGGCCACTTTGGCCTACCATTTATTGAACATGTATTAAATTACATACTCACATAATTGTATTTGTGTCTCAAAAAGCTCAAATAATTGATCACTGATGAATATGGGTATTTATTATATAATAGTAGTGGATATTCAAAAAATACATTGCATGATGCACTATTATAAAATGAAGTGCATGAAAAATTCAAAGGGTTAAAAGATAACTTTTTCCATTCTAAAGTAATTAGTTTTGATATTAAAAATATATCATTCAAAAACCAACCACCAATTCTCTAGTTATAGCTAGATAATGCTTATAGTGACAACAAAAATCATAACCTATTTGAATTTACATTCATACTGATAATAAGAAGGGTATTCAACATCATGTATGTATGTTTTATTCGAATAGGACACACTCACGAGGTTATAGATGGTAATTTTGGTATATTATCAACATCATATGGAAATTAGACACATTTTCTTTGCCTCATATCATGGAGACCTATAGAACACGCCAAGAGGGATAAAGTACATTCTCCCAAAATTTTAGATGGAAACCATAATAAATTATGTATTATAAAATGTAAGATGTTCAAGTTCCATGTCATTGATGGCATACTCATTATGGAATATAAAGCAACAATAAAATATCTACAATGGTCTCTCCCAATCCCAATATTGTGTACAATAGATAATGGTGATCCAAAATTTCTAGAAGGGAAACCTCATCTGACACCTTTTAGATAACTCAAAGAGATGTAAGATCTAAATAAGGCACTAAAATCATATATTTAACATTGGGGAAAAGTGCATCAAGTGAAGATAGTGAATATTAGCTTTTAAATATAATGTATTGGGAAAATGTTTTATGTGCTTTGCATATACCATTTGTAAATTTTAGGATGATGTCAGATATTTTTTTTGGAAACAAAAAATTCAATATAAATACATATATAACCAAATATTAACTAGAGATATAAATTTTCACAAGGGAGACTATATTAGTCAAATTATCCCAAGTAATAATGATATTTATATTGGGCCTATTTGTGAAATACCTACAAAAACATTCAATCCATTTATGGATGTATATGTGGGACAAAATATTTTAGTACATCCAACAAATTAAAATTAACTTATATGAATATAAAATCATATGGGTAAATATAACTTAAATCCAAAAGGTAATACTGGATAAAATGTGAAGTTTTAATGTTGGAAACCTACAAGCAAAGTAGAAGGTTCAACATTATATCATGATTTTTTAATTCCAAATAAAACATGGACCAAATTAGATGAAATTAAATAAGATATTGATGTGGAAAGTATCATCTAGGTATGGATGCTAAATACAATATGGGAAGGAAGATCAACCAAGATATTTGATAAAAGATTTTAGACCATTATATTACTTGAACATGGTAATGAATTGATCCAAAACTAAGAAGTTCTAGTTGATAAATATATCAATAGCATAGAAGTAACACAATAACAGTGAATTCTTTGAGAAGAGATGTAGTATTACTCAAAATCACAATACAAATATAGGCTTATCTCTAGGAAAAGATGTCTGCCTTCCCATTTCAGGTTACAATGCATTTATACATATTTCAAAAGCATGGGGAGATTGAGTCACTTGAGGAATTAACGGGTGAAGATTTAAGATTGAGTGGATCGAGGAAATAACTCTCACCAACAATTTGACTTCCAATAATTAAAACAATATAGTGCTCGAGGACATAACGGTTGGGGATTTAAAACAATACAAACTTTATGGAATTAACTGTCACCCAAATGGTCACCTAAATTGTTGCCACCCGAATGGTCACCTAAATTGTTGCCCGAATCATTCCTCCCTCCTTGAAAAGAAATGGTCCCCATTGTGTCAATATTACCCATCAGGTGGGGTAGTTGTGTCTTGATTTGATTCTCTGTGAGCCACCCACCTTGGTGGCTAAGCTGGCCTCTTCTAACCACTCAATACAGTAGACTAGAGTGTCCTCTTGTTGTCTTCATCCAAGTATCCACAATCTGATCCTCTTCTACTACAATAAAACTCTATGGATCAAGATATCAATGTCTAGTCATTCTACCACAACTAAAGTGTCTAATAGAGGTGGGTGATATGGTTTGAGGAGATCCACATTGAATATTGGATGCAGACTAAGGTAGGCTGGTAGGTTTAACTCAAAAGCATTTTATACAACTTTTTTGGTGATGGTGTATGGACCATATTGCAGAGGCCAAATCTTTCTATGTGGGCCTACAAGCTATTCCTTCTAAAGTTGTAACCAAACCTTGTCACCCACAATAAAATGGTGTGCAATCTTATGTTTGTCATGGCATTGCTTATACTTCTGATTCATCTTCTCTAGGATGCCATGAACTTATTTCTAGATGTGTTGCATTTTTTCAATAAACTTTGCTACTTTTGTTGCCTTAGATCTTCCATGAGGTGTGTATTCCATGGTGGAAAATGGAACAACTATATCAATTAGTGCCATGAGTTGGAACCCAAAACATACTTGGAATGGATTGTGCTTGGTCGAGCTATGCAGTGCCTGATTATATCCATGTTGTATGAAAGGATGTCCTTCATCCCATGTGCATGGATGTTTGGAGTGATACATCTAAATCATGTGAATAATCAAGTGGTTTACCGCCTCTATCTGACCATCAGTCTATGGACTTCATCAGCTTAGTATCCATCATCTTCCATAGATTGGACCAGAAGATGCTTGGGAACTTGTTATCTTGATCTAAGATAATGGACTTGGTGAGACCAAAATGGAGCCATATATGACTAAAATATAATTGAGTAGTTTCCTCAGAAAATATATTTTTCTTACAAGCAAGCATGATAGCCATTTTAAAAAAATGATCAACTACCACAAAAATATAGTCCTTATCATGTTTAGAAGTGGGCAAACCTAAGAGAAAATCCATTGAGACAGATTCCCAAGGCCTGGTTGGTTCTATCAATGGCATGCACAATCCTTGCTTCTTATTTTTTGGCTTGGCTATTGCACATGGGGTGCAAGATTTGAGATATCTTTCCACATCTTTCTGCATATGAGGCTAGTATAAGTGTTTTTGAAGAACTGCCAATGTCTTTTCAATACCAAAGTGTTGAGCTATCCTACTGAAGTGTGCTTCCCATATCATCTTTTGTTGCTCTACAATAGGAACATAGATGTGTCCCATATGGTAGAGGACATTATCTTTAAAATAGAAGTTAAAAACATGTTCACCTTTTTAGAGTGCTTGATATGTATTATCAAAGGCAGGATCTACTTCATACAGAGCACCCTAAGTGGCAGTCTCATGTCTGCACAGGTCAAGAACTATTGTTAGTGCAGTAATTAGTGGGTGGCTCAGATTATCTGTAGTTATATTTGAGCTCCCCTTTTTATGTTTTATTATCAATTGGAATTGCTAAAGATATGTGGCCCACTTTTGGTGCCTCTCATTTTGTAGTTTACTTTTCATCTGGATGAATTCCAATGGTCTATGGTCAGAGTGGATGACCATCTATTTCCCCAAGATGTAGTGTTTCTAGTGTTTGCAGGCTTGCATAATAACATATAGCTCCTTATCATATGTTGGATATTTCTTGACTGTATTAGTGAAAGTTTCACTATGGTATGCAACAAGATGGCCATGTTTCATGATGACAACTCCCATGGCATATTTAGATGCATCTATCATCAACTCAAATAGTTGATGCAAATCTGGTAAGGTAAGAATAGGGGCTGAGCAGAGTCTATTATTCAAATTCTCAAATGCCCTTTTATATATTTCACCCCACTAAAATGTAGCTTTAGCTCCTCCTTTATTCACTTGGGTTAGTGACCAAACAACATGTGAAAATCCAAGAACAAACCTATGGTAGAAATTTGCAAGACCCAAAAAGTTGTGAATCTCTGTGAGGGTCCTTGGTGTGGGCCATTATCGAATAACCCAAATCTTTTTTGGATCAACATGGATACCTTCCTCATTCATAATGTACCTATGGTACTAAATTGTTGTCATTTTGAATGTGCATTTGTCAGGATTTGCATACAACTTGTGCTCTTGAAGAGTTTGAAGCACCTTATGAACATGTTACAAATGTTCTTCCCATGTTTTGCTATAGATGAGTATGCCATCTAAGTATACAACCATGAATGAGTTGGTGAAGGGTCATAGGATGTCATCCATCATCCTCATGAAGGTTGTAGGTGTGTTAGTTAGGCCAAAAGGCATAACCAACCACTCAAAGAGCCCCTCCTTAGATTTGAATGTAGTTTTCTAGACATCAGTGGGATCGATGGGATAACCAAATTTGAGATCAATTTTGGATAATAAATTCACACCATAGAGCTGGTCCAATAGGTCATCCATCCTAGGGAGAGGGTAGTGATTCCTCATAAATATTTTATTCAGGGCTCGGTAGTCAATGCAAAGCCTCCATGTTCCATCTTTCTTCAGTGTCAAGACAATTGGGCTACCACAAGGTGAAGAGCTTAGCCTGATGTGACCGCTTTGGATCAATTCTTGAATCTATCTTTTTATCTCATCATTCTCTAAAATTGATCTATGATACATAGGACTATTAGGCAAGGGTGATCCTAGGTAAAACATTCTATTGATTTGATCCTAGGATCACCCTTGCTTAACAGTCCTATAATTTGTTCTAGAATTTATTCTCTTGTGATTCATCCTATCTAATTTTATTTTTGTGTTGATTGTGTAGTCAGGACTACAACATTGGCCTCCTTGGATTTATATAGTTTGACCACCATGAGAACAAATTGCTTTGTCTTCTCCACCAATCTCTTGCATTGCTTAGCACTGATTAGGGAGACATATGTGGGAGGTGGTACCTCTAGTACCCTATAACACCATGTTCCAAGAGTGAGGGTGATCCTTTGAGTTTGTGATTCATAGATGCCATGTCACTCATACATGAATGGATGACCAAGGAGTACATCACAAAAATATAGATTGACCACATCACACAAGACTTCATCTTGGAATGGTTTTATATCATATGAAAGAAGACACTAATGGGTGACACAAAGGTCTTTCCCTAGGCTCAACCATCCAATATTGTAGGGCTTAAGATGAGGCTTCATGGCTAGATTTAGACTTTTCACAACTTTAGCAGAGATTAAATTCTTTTGACTCCCACTATCAAGAATGAAATGCAGAGGCTTACCTTTTACCCATAATTTGGAGTGAAACAATCTTTCTTTGTCATTTGGTCTTTCCTCATGAGTTTGTGATGAAGCGACAATGGTGTCATGCTCAACATCTAGAATTTCTTCTTCATCCTCTTTGACTGTGGGTTATGTATGAGGTAGAGTAGTAGATGTCAAGTATTATGACTCAAAGAGCAGTGACTTGATGGCTTGACATTCTTCTTTAGAGTGAGTTCTAGTTTTGTGGTAATCACACCATTTTTCAGCCTTCCCCTTCTGGGATTTCTTATCTTGAAACTCCTTTTGCTTCCAATTTTGGCCTCATGTTTGACCTTCCTTGTCACTTTTCCATTTTGAGGGTCGACTCTTCATATTCTTTCTGCCATGATTTTATTCAATCTTCACTGCAAATTTATATGCCTCACTGAGGGTTTCCAAATTGAAGAGTTCCATTTCCCCCCATATGTACCATTTTAGTCCACCACGATATTTGAGAGTCTTATGTTTCTCACTTTATTGAATGCCCAATATTGGAGACAAAGAATAAAAAATTTCTATGTAATCTTGAACAGATTGGTCCTTACCTTGGCAAAGTTGTTGCCACTACATGTACAAATCATCACATGCTCTAATGGGATAGTATTCTTCTTTTACTGCTTCCATAAAATCATCCCAGGTAGGTTCAACCCCAAGGCCAATGATATCTATACTGAACCTCTTTTTGTACACTTCCCACTAGTTTTTCATGGGTAATGATGATTTCAAAAGAGCAAAAGTGATATTTTCTCCATTGGTGAACTTATTTATAGAGAAGTAAGAAGAAAATTGATCCAACCAATTTTCCACTACATCAATATTGATTTTGCCTTCAAATGTGAGAATATCAAATTTTACCTGAACCTTGAAGGGTGTTGGCGCATTTAAAGGAAGTTTCTTAGATGAGGAGCTAAGATGTGTAGCATGAAGCCATAATTACCATTGAAAGTGTTTGAAGAATTTGAGCAAATTGTTGCAACATCTGTGTTTATTGCCATTGGAGGGCTTCATTCACCATTTCCTTGAAAGGATTAGATGTCTCAGGGTCATCCACCATTTGAAGTTTTTTGGGGTGAATAGGTGGAAATTTTTGAAGCTCTATCACTTCCCACCCAAGTTTCCTATATCTTAACCTCATCCTCAGGATCATACACTCTCAAGACAAACCACTCTAATACCACTAATCTAAAACTCAGAAGTTCTAGTTGATAAATATCTCAATTGCATAAAAGTAACACAGTAACAATGAATTCTCTGAGAAGAGATGTAGTATTACTCATAATCATAATACAAATATAGGCTTATCTCTAGCAAGAGATTTCTTGATTCGTAAACTACACTGATTCAACTGAAAGTGAAGTTTTAAGTATGAATACTAAAATTTCTCAAAAATAAACAAATTCTCAAAAAACTCAAAAGAACTTGCAAAATGTTTGGCATAAAATGTTCTCAGTTATTGAACCAATTTTTTTTAATAACATTGTGTTATAATTGTCAAAATTTGAATTACTTGCATGAGTTCATTTACTAATTAAAATCAAATCAACAAACTGAATCAAAATCATGCACAAAAATGACAATTACTAGAAACACGAAATGTGATAATGGAGTTTGGCTCAATAATTGATGCCTACATCTCTGGGTTCTCCAAAGGAGTGGACCATTTCCATTAAGGGCACTTCAAACACCTAGAAACAATAAACAACTTTCCATCAAGTTGATCTCTCAGTGCAAAAATTCACCCTGATAATCAAGCCTGGCACCTTTAAATTTTGTGAGTCTTCACACATGCAAAGTTGCTTCAAAAGTCCTAAAAATCTCCTCTATGGGCTTAAAAATACTCTTCCAATATGAAAATTTGATAAAATAATATTAATACTAAATATTATGGCCAAAAAATGGATAAAAATTTATTACATGAGCTTTCTCAAAGCTTTTACAAAGTCTCAGCCTCTTAAAATAAAAAACACAATCCAAAACTTTTTTTTTTCAAGTAAAAATTAGTGCCTTTTATAACACTTCAACCACCATGGCTGAATTGGTCAAGGCCTTATCCTTTTAGGCACCTGGTTTCATGTTCAAAACTACCTTCCTCCATTATAGGCACTTAGGGATGTGGGAATGGGCGTCCTTCCTCCATGGGCATGCTTTGACCAAGGAAATAGTCCCACATTTGCTGGGAGAGTTGGTTTTAATGTTTTAAATAGTAAATTTGTTGAAGTTTTCAAATGGCAAGGATTTGGGTGCCAACTTTGGCCACCACCCAAGCTTAGTCCAACACCTAGGAATGAGGGATGCATGTTTAGTGGAGTGTTTGTGGTGTGGAGGTTTGAAAAAGTCTTATTACAAAATGTAAAGTCATTATAATTCAAATACAATGAATTATCTGTCAAAGACAAAAATCAACCAAATCCCAAATTTTTAAATTCTCATTGATTTCCACATGTCACCACTTGATTTCTCCACTTTGTGTGCCCTCATTGCGCTACGTCATCTTACGACACCAAATTTTTACTTGTCAAACCAAAACTTTAACTAGCCATATCTTGAGCATCGAGACTCTATTTTGTGAATCGTGAAAAGTGTCAAAAATCTCTCGATGAGATCTAAAATGTACCACCACTGAAACTCTAACTTGAAACCTTTTTTATAACCCAATTTCTGATCACACCTCCCCAATGGAAAGCTTTTGGTCTCCAAAAGTCCAATATCCCCTAAAATCTTATAACTAGTCTACTGCATCAATAAAAATAGAACCCAATCATAACAAGAGGTATAAATAATTTCATTAAAATGATTCACAATTATAATGAAAAAATGCCTAATCCAAAGTCATGAGTAAGTGAATCTCTAACTGCAAAAGTGATTACAACATATCAAATTGCCTACCCAAATGTCACATCTTGTAAAGCGGTGAATTGCCAAAAATTGAAACAACTCCCAATATAATTTTAAGACAAGTTTTTAATGTCAACAACATACAATAAATTTTGTGGACATGTTGAAATACAATGCCCTAGTATGGGACGTATATGCGAAGTAAATGCAAACAACCAAAAGTGTATGCTGCCTAACATTTAAACATGCCCAAAGGGTCTTAAAAAAATGCATCTAAACATCCATGTGCCAAAAATAGATACATTATAAAAAATAATAGTCTAATAAGTGTTGTAAGGAATCAACTCAACCTATAGCATGCACTCTACTATTATCTCCAACTGATCAAATGAGTTCAAGTCCTCTAGACAACTCACACAGCATAAATAGGAGATTCAAAAACTTAGAGTTATCAAAAAGTGAGAATTGAAAAACTTCATATGATAAACCTGTTTTGAAGTTTTCCCACCAACTCTAATCTACATCTATCAAAGATTGTTCATTCCCTTAGATGAATTCTTAACCATGCTTTGGAAAAAGAATGTAGTGATAATCCACTTAACCATTTCTTTCTTCCTAGTGAAATTGATTGTCTTAGTGGATTACTTAGCATCATTATGGATTGATTTAACTTCATTGACCTTAGTAATAGGTTGATAAATCATCTTAGTTTTACCATGTTTCAAATGAGAAGATGATTGAAGTTTAGCACAATGATCAATCCAATGTCCACTCATATGGCAATGAGTGCAAACAACCTTCTTAGGTGAGGTCTCCCTTTTATCTTTTCTTGCTTTGCCATGATGAGAATGGTCTTTCAAACATGTAATATGCTTAAACAAAGATTTTCATTTCTAACAAGTCTTAGCACTATGGTTATTCATCCCATAAAAAGTGCATGGAAATGATTGCATTATCTTTTGTACATTATATCCAAACTTCTTAAAAATATCAATTGGATCAAAAGATTTAGTGTAAGAATCAAGAGGTGGAATCTCAATACCTCTTTTACCTTTACACCTTTTAACTAGTGGCCTAGAACCTTTGGTATTGGAAGCTCATCTTCCTTTAGCCATGGAAGAAACTTCTCATCATCCACCTGCACACTAGTATAACCCAAACCTGCATGAAGAGGTCTATGTTCAACCTGAATTGGGTTGGATATACCTTGGCTATCTCTACCAAGTCCTCCTCCATTATTACCCATTTTAAACAACAATTTAGATCCTATGCCATTAGTGTATCTTTCAAAATCACCAAAAATAATATTATTAGAATTTGAATCTGAAATGGTAGAAGAAGATGAATATTCCTGTGGTGAAAAACTTACACTGCACTCAATCATATTTTTTACATTTGAAGTTGAAGGCTTTACCTTTTCACACTCACCACATTGCAATCTAATCAAGAGCTCATCCTTGGATTCAAGCTCTAATTTCAAACTTGCAATTTGATCTTCAAGGGAATAGAACTTGCATCTCAGGAATGCATTCTCATCCTAAATATAGTTATTGATGCTTTCAAGCTCATCCATCTTGGCTTCATGTGACAACTTCCCCATGGTTTCTTGCAAACACACTGATTCTACAACTGCACACTACAATATAATCAAGTGATATAGATAACCAATAAACTAAAAGCAATTATCAAAACTCAATCAGAAGCTAACCCAACATTCTAACTACTTTGATACCAACTTGATTCATAAACTACACTAATTCAACTCAAAGTGAAGTTTTAAGTACGAATACTAAAATTTCTCAAACATAAACAAATTCTCAAAAAACTCAAAAGAACTTGCAAAATGTTTGGCATAAAATGTTCTCAATTATTGAACCAATTTGTTTTAATAACTATGTTATAATTGCCAAAATTTAAATTACTTGCATGAGATCATTTACTAATTAAAATCAAATCAACAAACTAAACAAAAATCATGCACAAAAATGACAATTACCAAAAACACGAAACGTGATAATGGAGTTCAGCTCAACAATTGATGCTTACATCTCTGGGTTTTCCAAAGGAGTGGACTATTTCCATTAAGGGCACTTCAAACACTTGAAAACAATAAAAAACTTTCCTACAAGTTAATCTCTCAATGCAAAAATTGACCTTCACCGTGACTGATAATCAAGCCCAGCACCTTCGAATTCCATGAGTCTTCACACTTTCAAAGTAGCTTCAAAATTCTTAAAAATCCCCTCTATGGGCTTAAAAATACTCTTCCAATATGCAAATTGGATAAAAAGAGTATTAAGACTAAATATTATGGCCGAAAAATGGATAGAAATCCATTACATAAGCTTTTCCAAAGATTTTACAAAGTCTCGGCCTCTTAAAGTAAAAAACACAGTCCTGAACTTTTTTTTTCAAGTAAAAATTAGTGCCTTTTATAACACTTCAACCACCATAGCTGAAGTGGTCAAGGCCTTATCCTTTTAGGCACTAGGTCTCAAGTTCAAAACTACCTTCCTCCATTCTAGGTGCCTAGGGATGTTGGAAAGGGCGTCCTTCCTCCATAGGTGCGCTTTGACTAAGGAAATAGTCCCACATTTATTGGGAGAGTTGGTTTTAATGCTTTAAATAGTAAATTTGTTGAAGTTTTCAAATTTAAAGGATTTAGGTGCCAACTTTGGCTACCACCCAAGCTTAGTCTAATGTCTATGAATGAGGGATGCATGTTTAGTGGAGTGTTTGTGGCGTGGAGGTTTGAAAAAGTCTTATTACAAAATGTAAAGTCATTATAATTCAAATACAATGAATTATCCATCAAAGACAAAAATTAACCAAATCCCAAATTTTTAGACTCTCATTGACTGCCATGTGTCACCATCTGATTGGTCCACTTGGCATGCCCTCATTGTGCCACATCATCTTACGACACCAAATTTTTACCTGTCGAACCAAAACTTCAACTGGTCATATCTTGAGCATCGGGACTCCATTTTGCAAACCATGAAAAGTGTCAGAAAGCTCTCAATGAGATTTATAGTGTACCACCATTAAAAGTCTAACTTGAAACCTTTTTTAGAACCCAATTTTTGATCATGTTTACCTTCCTATTTTAGATTACAATGCATTTATACATATTTCAAAAGCATGGGGAGATTGAGTCGCTTGAGGAATTAATGGGTGATGATTTAAGATTGAGTGGCTTAAGTAAATAACTCTCACCAATAATTTTAATTCCAAGAATTAAAACAATATAGCACTCGAAGACATAACAGTTGGGGATTTAAAACAATACAAAATTTGAGGAATTAACTGTCACCCGAATGGTCACCTAAATTGTTGCCACCCTAATGGTTACCTAAATTGTTGCCCGGATCATGAATGTTAAGTTAATTATTGAAATTTTTTAAGCTCATAAATTAATGTGTTATCATCTTGGCCCAAAATGTGGGTTTATTACAAATCACACTCTAATAAGACATTACTATCAATGTACTATTATTAAATATGAATGTAAGATTAATATTTATTTCATCTAATTATTTTCTATTAATAAAAATATTATTATTATTATCTAAATTTCATGGAACCACACAAAATTTTAAGTGGCTTTATTCCATAGTTATCAGGATTGGCCAAACATGGACTAGGTTTGGTTCAGTTCAATCCTTAAACTAATTAAACCTATTTGGTTAGGTTCAAAGGATTTTTAAATATTTTATTTTTATCTTTCATTTTAAAATATGGTGCATGGGAAAGGGAAAAAATGGCCAACAAATAAAATGTATATTTTTTTACAACATATTAAACATTTCCTAAGTTATAAATAAACCTTCACATACATCACATGACTATTTTATTTTTCAAGTACATTGAAGATACATAGGATGAAATATGGATGTTGTTAACAATGTTTTGATATTTTTTGTTAACCTGTAAAATACTATTAAAATAAAAAAATTACTAGCTTAGAACATGGTGGATTAATTTATTGTTTCTAGACTTAATATTACTATAAATATTTTATTCTCACTATACATGGTGTATGACCATGTAAAAAAATATTAACAAAATTAAAACAAACAATGTATACTTGAAAATTAGATATTTACTTATACAATGATGCCTCCAATAATCCTCCCATCTATTTTCATGATGCAAATAAGCCTAAAAATCTTAAGTTGAATTTTGTGTTATGCATCCTTAATATGGATATAGGAAACTTTTTAGGTTTTCCTAATCCTATGGTTATGATAGAATATAATCCAAGAGTGGAGATTTATTGATTCACTTTTGGAGGGAATAGTGATTTATTTTTATTAAAGTGTTTTTAAGTTGACTTAAGTTTTTTTAATTTGTGAACATTGTGTTTTTATGTTGACTTAATTTTATAAATAAGGGGTGTCACTGTGAAAATTATTAGGTAGTACTAGGATAACTTTGAAGCATTTGTGATCCAATAATATAAACATTGGAATCTTATATCAGATGACTTAAAAATAATAATATATATTAGAATATTATCTCACACTATTTCAAAACTAATAATACTAAAATTGGAATCTAATTTCATAAATTATAAAAACAAAAATGGTGCTACTATAAGTTAAGATTTAGAGACATGTCCAAATTTAAATAAATTATGGTTATATATAGATTAAGTTTATGTCTATAAAATTATTCATGTGTGTGTGTGTGTGTGAGAGAGAGAGAGAGAAAGAGAGAGAGAGAGAGAGAGAGAGAGAGAGAGAGAGAGAGAGAGAGAGAGAGAGAGAGAGAGAGAGAGAGAGAGAGAGAGAGAGAGAGAGATGGTATGTATGTTTCCATCAATATATATATATATATATATATACATATATATATATATATATATATATATATATATATATATATATATATATATATATATGGAAACATACATTCAATCACACTCACATACCTATCTCAAAAAGGGTGCATTATGTAGACACCTAAATTAGGTACAAGACTTTTTCCTATAGTGTCCTATCTCATCACATTTTACATACTTTTTTATATTTTCATATTTATTTGAATTATCCAACCCTAAATTAATCTAAATTTAGACTTTCACCATAACATAACATCTACCACTTTAAAAATTTTATGGATTTTAATACATGTATTAGATCACATATATTGTCATGCACCCCATTGAGATATGATTATATGTTCATTCTATGTTAGACTAATGCCCCAAGAAAACACTTTCTTTACACAATCCTATTCCATTTTTATGTGTATAATTTTTCTCATTTATTCTAATAATGCACATTTAACTATGTTTCTTGTTATTTTCAATTCCAACTAGCACACCCAACATTTCCTATAGTAACCTAAATATATAATTCATTCCAGACAATTAAAAAATAACCAATGGATGATTAAAAATTTATAAAATGTCATATTATAAAGAATCAATTCCTAGAGCATAATCAACCATCAACTATTATCTTTCCTCCTACTTAAATTTGAGCTTCATTGAGTTATATCATACACTTTTGTGACACAAATGTTTATTTTTATCTCTTATCACTTGCTTTTATAAAAATGGTTTTAACTTGAATGTAGTTATAGTATCACTTATATGGTATAGGAGGTTTAAAAACCTTGCTTCATCTAGTCCATTTACACTCACTCAAAACTATGTGGAGGTCTAATTCTAACATATGGATATGTGATTTTTAGTGTCTATTTAGCAATTTATTGAATCAATAAACCATAATTTTTTAGTGCTAAGATAATTAATAAATGTAATCTATAATTTACTACATTATAATTATAAAATTGGTGACTAAAGGGTATAATAATATTATAAAATAAGATGCAAACTAATGACAAAAGAATTAGATTTCACAAACTTTGCACATTAGAGAATTATAAAAATAAATATAGACTTGACAACTTAATTTCTCCTAAGTTAAAAAAACACAGTTTGATTTTATTCTTGAGGCTCTATATGTCTAATTAGATTTCAATATGAGTATATAATAATCCTACAAATTCATATTCTAGATCACTTTCACATTATTATTACAACTAGGTTTTATCGTTTATATCCTTTGTACTTAGTTTGCCTACCCTACTATTTATTTTATTATCTAATTTATCTAAATTATTTATTTTCATAATTATATTAATAAATATATTTATTTCATTTTTTTTGATATTTAGTTTATATAAAACAAGAATTAGGGTAAACAACCTTCAAGTGAGTAAGAAGTAAAATATAGGCGGGATCATTTAGAGGATGAAGCCTTATTTAGTTTCTTCACATATAAGTTTAAAAATTGAAATACATATAATAAAATAATTTTATATATTTTTATAATAAACTCAAAGTGATATCATAAAGGTTAACACATTCAAATTAAACAAATGCAAAGAGCTATACTAATTAAATAAAGGATTCAAATATAAATTAAAATAACATGAGAATTAATTATCTATAATATATGTACACAAATGAAAATAATATAAGGTAATTTAGAAATTAAAAAATAGATAAAATCCAATAACTCTTAATATATGATATTTATAAATTATCTCATGAATGAACAAATGGTAAACAAGTAATAGAGTATTATAGAATTCCCAATATTGTACATGGATGAGTGACATATATCCATTTCCATGTTGGAACATAAATAAAATATCATGTTACACCACATTTTTAGCCTATAAAAAATCTAAACCTATGGATCCCCTACATCATCAAATATTTTCATCTTTTAATAGTGAGAAGAAGAAAAGATTTGGATATCCCATAGTCCCTCAAGATGACAAAGGATATTGATATCTCACAATATTTAAATACTCCTATGAAACCAAAAAAGAATAAATAATTATTTTTTTCATATATAAGTTCTAAATATAAATGTCAATTAACTTCAAAATTTGGAAAATGGAAAAGATGTCATGGAATGGTATAAGGCACCTACTATAAGGAGGAGGGGGTGTCAAAATAATTTGAATCATCTAAGTTTTCTTACATTCACATGATATCATTCATTAATTTATTTAAAATTACTAAAATATATGTGTTGTAGATAAAATTGTAATTAGAAACTTTATATTAATTTAAAGTTACTTCTATGCACTACCTCAATTAAGTTTTGTCACCATGACAAGGTTTCCTAAAGATAATATGGATTTTTAATAAATTTAATTTTTGATCGATCTACTATGGGTATGTCATATACACTATACTTTTTTTTATATATAAACAAAGTTGATAAATAATTTTACTATTTTTCTTAAATAAAACATTTATTATTGAAAATTCACATTAACTAGGTTTTAAATTAAAATTAAAATTCATACAAAGAAACTTTGGTCAAAGTCAATGGTAGTTAATGTGACCTTATCAATTGATTTATAATAATTCTCTAATAGTGACTTGGACAAAAATTATTTTAAAATAAATTCCAAAATATAAAATTTCTAAATTAAAATTAGATGTTAAAAAGCGTGCTGAGCTAATAAATTTACCTGATTGAAATAAACATATTTCCCCTACACCTAGTGTTATTTTTCATGCCTCTGTGTGGGTGAAATAAAATAATTTAAATCAATGAAATATCTAATATAGTATAAGGTATATATAGGACCAAGGAAGATAATTTAACATGCATTATAATTTTGAGGTGTGCAAACATGATGTTAAGGGAACTTGGAAAGTCAACACTGAAAGTGGAGTAAGAATATTTAGTGTCACATCTGCATCATAATACATAAGCCATATGGGATCCATACTCTATCAAATTCTTTGTGAGAGATGTAAATTAAACCCAAGAATGTTTTTTAGTGTTAGAGGCCATAATAGGATTAATGAGGGGAGAAGGAGGATTGATAATAGGTGTAATTATAAATGGGTGCATGACTACACTAACCAACCCTAATCTATCATTTGGTATGCCATAACTAAACCCCTTAAAATACATCATGTCAAAATAATTTTCACATTTTATGAACATAAACTCTACTGTTATTTTTTACATGAAGTATAATGGGGCATTGAGTTTCTTGTTTGGGGTTTTATTAAACATAATCCATCATAGATCTCACAAATACTCATATGCATTCTTTGCATGTAAAATTTTTAATAAAAAGTTTGGTTTTATCATATCTTAAAAAAAAAAAATTGTCACAAGGTGTAAATAATGTTAAACAAAAATTTATTTAATGATATTCCATTTTTAGACTCTATCATAGAGAAATAAATGTTTATCTCTTTTTGTAGCTCTCTTTTTGAATTTAAGAAGATCCATTTTCATTCACATTTTTGGCACTTAGATTTGTGATTTACCCATATATTTTTTTAAGATGGTCTATATAAGGAGGCACATATCATTGTGTAAGGTAATAAAAGGAAATTTTTAGTAATTAGAGAGTATACTCTAAGAATGAGGGTTCCCCTTTGAACAAGACACAAATAGTGTAGTGATTTCTTGCCTATAAGGAATTTGTATGGTGTTTCCTGGTATTTATGAATAATATTCATATTTTGTCATCTTAGTCCATCAATATATCTTGTGTGTA
The DNA here is from genome assembly GCA_037957365.1 of Torreya grandis. NCBI lineage: Eukaryota > Viridiplantae > Streptophyta > Pinopsida > Cupressales > Taxaceae > Torreya > Torreya grandis. Next base: position 1,071,303 of record JARHVA010004796.1, on the reverse strand, counting down.
TTTAAATTCATTTTGCATATTATTTGGATGCCTTTGCTTACTTTTTGGTTTCTTAATGTGAGCTTTATAACAACTAGTATTAAATATATTTCCCATGCAAGTGGGTATTTTTATTAAAATATTTTTAAAATCTCTTTTTTCCATAAAATTGTGACTATATTTTAAAAGTATTTTTATTCGTATAAGTGTCTTATTCAAACAATTCTTTCATATCTCAAAACATAATTGTAAGAGATTTATCAAAATTAGTCACACTAAGGATTCTGAGCACTATCAAGAGAGATATCATGATCTAAATTTGACTCGACGAACCTATTTTTTGAAGAATATTTTATGTGTAACTTGTGAAACAATCATATTTTTTTATTTCATGTGAAAAACCAATTATTTTTTATGTAGTTGGAGATAAAAAATCATAAATTATTATCTACATAATTTTAATTTTGGAACTATGTTAGAAAGGTATCTAAAAAATATATGAAACTCTAGTTTTTATGAATTGTTAATCATGGGGATTAAATTATTTTTGGAGATAATTATATTTATGAAATAGAATGGTGGTTCTAATTTGGGAAATTTATTTTTTCAATTATCTCAAGGGTCCTACATTGAGATGGTTAGTTTGGATAAAAATGAATGAAATAATTTTTCATTACAATAAATGGAGCAAACTTTCCTAGTTCAATTTAACAATATGAAAAAAAAAATGATAAGTTTGAGGATGAAAAAAAAGAGGGCATGGAATTTTTTTCATATATTGAGAGAGGGATTAATGGATGGTTTTGATATATTTATTCTCCACTATAATATAGTAGAAGAATATGGAGATAAAATAAATGCGTGCATTTATTTGGAGAATAATTATAGAGAATGGTATGAGGAAATTTATATTCATTTACATATGCAAATAAAATACATGCATGGATAAATTTGGAGGATATCCAAAAAAGTGGTATGAGGATATACTTTACCTAGATGAGAGTGATTTATTTGGTCTTATTTTTAAAGAGTATTATATACATGAGTTATAAAAAAAAATTATTCTTAGCTAGGATGATTAAAATCTATCCAAAGAGGTTCTTCCAATTATGGTCAATGATTATTAATAAGTGTTATTCATTTCATTAGACAATTTTTATCATATGTTTATAGTTAATAATATTTTATTTCTTGATCTATATATAGATCTATATGTTATCTTTGAGAATTAACCTCAAGCTAGAGTGATTATGTTTTTTGTGTTCACAATATTTTTGCACATAATCATGTAAAAAAATATAAATAAGTAGAAAAAAGAGGATACATGGATGAGCCTCCATTTAGTCCTCAATCTTAGAGGAAAAAATATTTTCCCAAAAAAAAAAATGGACACATGGATAGGCCTCTATTTGGTCCTCAATCTTTTGGGAATTTTTTTTTTAATGTTATTTAATTGATCTTTTAAAAACCAAGATATTTTTTCCCCTCATGTTTCAAGGTAAATCATGCTAAGAGGGATAGAATGTAATGTACCTAAAAGGATTATACCATGATGTATATTGATGGGTGGATATTTCAACATGTGGCACACTTCCTATATGTCATACGGATAACTTATGATATATATTATTTTGGGAAGAGACTGGGCCTACATTACAATTAGTGGTCTACCCATCTACATGGGAAACTTATACTATTTATTATATTAGGCAATGAGTTGGCCTACACTGAGATTAGTAATATACCCATCCATTTGGGTAACTTGTGGTATTTATTATTTTTTCATTGAGTTGGCCTACATGGGGATTAGTGATCTACCCATCTATTATTATAATAAGGTCTATACAAGGAGGGTCATATCATTATGTAAGGGAATCAATGAATAATTATTATAATTGGAGTGTATTCTTCAATAATTTAGTTTCCCCATTTAATATGCTAGTTATAGTGGATTGATTCTTTTATTATAATGAATATTTTTGGGTTTTTCTCTACCTTATGGGTATTTATAAACATTATTAATATTTGGGAATCTTTTCCCACTGATATATCTTGCATAGATTTCATATTATTCTAAACATTATTTGAATGGTTTTGAATATTATTTGGTTAGGTAATGTGAGGTTTATAGCACTTAGTGATTAATAATTTTCAATATTTATCATATATAAATAAATTATTCCCTATTTTTGTAGCCCTTCATGACTTATGACCATCAATTTGGTTACCTAGTATATAACTTTTTCAAAAAAAATCCTCTTAATTTTATGTGAGGGACATTATATTTGGAGAAATGTGTTTTTAATCCCTAAAATATTCAATCATTTTTTTCTAATTTGTTCACATTGTTTGTAATTTCAATGTAATTTTAATAATATTTTTCTTGAGGATAATTTTCTTAAGGATGGTTTTGTTTAGTAGTATTTTATTGAGTGAATTTTTGTTAAACAGGGTTTGGGTTTATGTTAGTATAATTGTAATAAATTATAAATTTACAAAAATAAATAAATAAATAAATATAATTGATAAAAACAAACAAAAAAATTGAAAAAAAGATGTCAATTATTACCTTCAAAATGTTTGTTAGTGTGAGGTTTATAAAGAAGAGAGTAGAGGGTCGGTAAATAACAAAAATGGATATCCTTAAGGGATGGATATTGGTTTGGCACATTTTCATACTTATTTACAATAAAAAAATGACTTATTTTATTTTATTTCTATTCATAGGAAATTATATTCATCCTAAATACATATACATTCATAAAAAAATTAGATTAGATATTTGAAACTAATTTAAAAGTTTAGACATTTGATCCTTTCCTAAATGAATATCCATTTTGGTCAATATGCAATCTAATACAAAAATGTTTTGATGTTCCCATGTCCCACCCAACTTATTAAACTCTCCCATATATAAATAGAATGTAAGGAATTACAATATATTTGGATAACATATTATTTAAAAATACAAAGGTTAATAATATGTGAATATACTGAAGGAACATAATGAGAAAGTGATTATTGAAAGTATTTACCCTAAATTTTGTTTTATAAAAAATAAGAAATAAATTAGTTCAAATTTAATGCATCTAATAATAAATGAATGAAATTATAGAATTAAGATTGTTCTAATATGATACAATGAAAAAATAAGTCTAAGTGACATAATGTAACTAGAATGGATAATGCAACTTATAAATGGTTAGGGAATGATCATACCTATTTTATATTATATAGATATGAACCTATGGATTTATTTTTATGAATATATGTAAATTGACCCTAAAATCTATAAACTATGTTGTGCTTTTGTACAGACCCTTGCATTATGTGGGTGCATCCTATATAGACTTAATCGAGATAGTGTTGTCAATGTCATGTCTTTTTCTATGGTCATGTCTTATTTATAAGGTATAACATAATAAAAAAAATTATCACATGTGTGATATCATCTTACTATTATGCATGTACCTTTGCTACACATATGTATTAAGTATAGTTTTTAGAATATCTATATCTCCTCCTTGACCTAGCTTATCACTAAAAAAATAAACCAAATTAATGGATTTGAACAACCACCAAATTATCATTCCAAATTACATATACCACACACATAACCAAACCTCCACATAGTACTATGAGTGTGTGAATAAAATATATTAAATGAGCATCTTTAACTTAATACTCCCTATAAGTGATGATGAAAAAGCATGCAATCTAATACCCTTCTTTGGCATAAGGGAAATGATAAGAGACTAATATATTGAAAAATTTCATAAGTATAAAATATTTTATTTGACTATTTTATATAATATTAAACTTTTATGCCAAATTTTATGTGTGATATACATTATTCTTATATCTCCGTATACTTATAACTTCTTCATGCCCTTATGGTTTTAATAAACCTTGTATATATAAGTAGATATAGGATAAACTATTCACAATGACCTAGCATATAAATTTATAAAGGTAAATTAAAAAGTGTACAATGAAATTAAAAGTGTAACTATAACAACAAATATAAAATATTAAACTCTATAAAGTGTATGGTTTTGTCCTAGATGATCCCATATAGTCCAAGGGTCTATCCTAGATAAGAGTCAAACTTTATTTTAGAGGCAAGGGTGGTTAATAGTTGATACTGGTCTAAATGCTTTAATGGATACCATATTGATGAATTTTGAGGTGATTTTAGTTTTAAAAAACTAAGTTTAGATATGTGTGGGGATAGGATTATCTAGAAATATGAAAAATATATAGGTTTGAAAAATAAGGTAAATTAAGGATAAAATATTAGTAATAAGGGTCTTGTGACAAATTGACATGTTTACATAATGCCCAATTTTATGTGGGTATATGATTCAAATTCATGTGTGTGTCCAATTATACATGTATATAATTTAAACACAAACCTTAAATCACTTAGAGAAGGAAGAAGAGGTTTTGATGTAGACTCAAGTTAAGCTTCCATCCACACCATATAGATAATGTACCTAAAATAAATGGAAAATTTTAAAGGTAGTAAAATTATCATGATATGCTTTTATTTTTGATAAAAATGAAATTTAATTTTATAATTTGAAAAGATAACATAGGAACAAATACACTTTTTTGGTATTTCATCAAATTCTACACCAAAAAGACTTTTGATAGGTATTGAAACACATCCAACACTTATCTAGGATTATTCATAGCCTAATTTACACATCCTATATTTTAAAAAATGTTTGAAACACATAAAAATACTTCTCTAGGATTCACTTGTTCCTAGTCTAATTATTGATAAATGATTTTTTTTTATACCATATTAAAAAATATAATTTGAAAGTGTCTTAGATATATGTCCTATTTTGAGGCCAAGGATTAAAAACATGTGCTACTATTACTCGTCTCAAAATATAAACTTTAAATACCTCATATGTTAGGAAAAATAATTTATCCAAAGTATTTAAATTTTTTAGAAACATATGAAATTTGGAAATTTATTCACAATAGTAATGTTTTGAAAACTTTGCATATTTTTTATTTTGTATTAGCATAGACTTATACCACATAAAATCATGTAACATAAAATATATAATTATAAATATAACTTCATATTAAACACAATGTTTTAGGGTATTATTCCCTCTTTAGTAAATTAAAATCGGAAACAAGTAGTATGCCCCCAAATGTCACAAACACAACCCTAGTTGGGCCAACCCTAGTTGGTATATATAAATCAATGAGAATACAAATAAATATTATGCCTTGATATATGTATGGTGTAAATTATGGAAACATATAAATCAAATAATTATAACTCAATATGAATGATACACATAATTGATATAATCATAGTATATTAATACATTGCACTCAAGCTAGGACTACACAATGTTAATGACCACACACAAGCTAGTGATAAGACAATCTAGTGAGATGACACCTAATGAAATACTCACAACACATGATGATAAGGGGATCCTCTATGGATAAGGATACATAGATAAATAAACACATGTAAATGAAATAAAGAATTCACACATAACAATTAATATATCTATGTGATATAAGATATAGATGTTAGTAGAAGATTTACTAATCAATATAATGTATTTCAATATAATAAATAATGAGAAAGGAAAGATATCACCATGCAAAAATCCATTGAAAAGGAAATTCCCCAAGATTGGACATGTTATCTATGAAATTATCCCTCAAACATGAGTATGAATAGTGTGAAATCTAGTATCATGTAACATATGAATCTATATTACATCCATTGAATAAAATATCATGAAAAACATGTGTAAACCATGCATAATAAAAAATCTTAGCATAGGTAAACATGTAACCTATATAAATAATTTTTTTTTTAATTTTAAAATTTTCCAATGTTTCATAAAATTTTCAATATTTGGAATTTTCATTTTTTTCAATGTTTTTGAATTTTGAATTTTTTCAATGGTTTTAAATTTTTAAAATTTTCCAATGTTTTTAAAATTTAAAATTTTTCCATTTTTTTAATTTTTTTTTGTAATTATCTCTAATGTTAATATGTGTTGGCCCATATATGGGAAATATATGAGCGATGTATTTTTTATGTTGGTTTTATACACATCAAATATTATTACATTAAATTCTTTCTCATTTTAGGATTGGTGAGAATTCAGTACAAGGCATGATATTTTTAGGTCTTAGTTTTGTAAATAACCACATGGTGGAATAATAGTGAGAGTAGTGGTTATTTACGTCAAATGGTTTGTATATGAAAGATTCCTAAAATTAATATAAAACTCTAATTTATGTGGATGGTTGGATCCTAACTAAGATGGATCTAATAAAAAATGACAAAACAAAGGAAAGTTAGGAAAGAAAAGAAGGGGATCTATGATCCAATTGAAGATTGAAACCTTCCATGATGAATTAAAATATTAGGCTGAGCATATGTTATGCACCAATGTCTATTATGGATTATCTCTAAGAACACAACATAGTCAAACATAGTAAAGAGTTTAAGTAAATAATTACAATATTACCCAATGATTATAATCAAAGATATTGTTAGTACCGAATTTGTATACATATCTAATGTCACTAAAAATTAATAGTGTGATATATAACCAAATAATTGATTAAGATGAAAAAAAAATCAATCTAATCACTAAAAATAAAACATATACATAACCTCCCATAGATTCATCACATTAATGGTAATTATTCAATGAAACATAAAAGTTTGTAAGAGACAACACATTCACATAAACTCATAGAGTACTTTTATAAAATTTATTCTCTTAAATTACTTTTCAAATTATCCTCCCTTTACAATAAATAAAATTTGAACATATATATATATCTTCATGGGTACCACCTCATCTTCAAAGATCATTATAAATTTAAAAATTATAAAATAAGACTACTTCTTAATTTAACATGCAAGTCTTGCATGAATGTATTATTTATAAATAAATAAATCTTAATTTAACTTTATATTCTACATGTAAAAAGAGATAAATAAAATATAAATAATACTATGCTAATATTAGATCAAATAAATAACTTCATAAATCTTATGGAACTTCTAGTGATGACTCGAGTCAAACTAGATTAGACTCTAGTTAGAAATAATTAACTAGTCATGATGACAAAATGGGATGTTAATGCAACACCAACTGTGGAAAGGCATGTCATTACTAAAATGACTAAATTTGGGACTGTATTTATCACTAAATATGGTCCTAACTAGACATGCAAAGGAGTTTTAAGAGAAGTAAATATGGAAGACATCACTCTTCGTAAAGTATCATTCAATGCTAGTGAGACAAAAAACAACTTTAGGTTTCAACGTTTGGGTTTGTAATGATAAATCCCCTAATTTGGTATCTAATTATTTATATCCTTCACCTTATTATATGTATATATGCATTCCATGAAAGATTATTCTATTATCTCAAAATTGATAATGAGAGTTTTGCGTAAATTAGGTATCTTACCCATTGGTTTCCTATGTAGTTTTAAAGAAATTATAAAATATTCCTCAATCACTTGTGCTTGATCTACCCTCTCATTTAAAAACATGATCAAATGTACAACTTGATCACTAATCCCATAGATTTTATTCTCCACCTTTGCTTTGAACTTGTCTAGTTAGGTTTGAAGTAAAGTGTTGAATAATTTTATATTAATCACTTGTCCTTAGGGAATATATATGGAGAGAATATTAATTTATACAAGAAATTAATTTTATTTATGCTCTTGGTTAATTAACTACTTGACAAACTCTTTCATCTAACTATGCCATTAATTTAGATCATATATTTCACTATTAACATATCTTTGAACCAAGGTTAAATATTTTATTATCAATAAATTTAGTTGAAGGTATGATTTTTACCTAAATACCTTAGAAATAAATTATAAATTCAATTCTAAATTACTCAATGCTTCACCAAAAATTACTAAATTTCCCCACTGAGGATGTGATCCTAATTTAGATTTATGAATGGAACACATAAGTTTTTATAAGGATCAAACAAAACTATTTTTATTTTCTAAAATATCATATGGAGCTTAATTTATATAGTGAGCCTCAAGTCTCTTATTTTTTTGTTTCAACCCTAGAAAAATATTCCTTAGGACTCTCCCAACTGCATCAACCATAGAAATAAGGTCTTCTTAGAATTCATCATCCTCACCAAGAAGGGTCTTTATATTATTATTTAGTGAGAATATTTCCTTCTCTCTTATGAATTCAATATGTTTTCCACTTTTGATTAATGTTATTTTTCTCAACTTATTTAAGTAATTAGAGGCTTTATCAAACTCTATAGTTAATATTGGATCTTGAGTGATATCCATGTCTTGTTTAGTCAATTTTTCAACATGTGTCTATTGAATCCATGTAGATATCACTAGTGGGTCCTAAGAGAAGATTTATTCAGAGGATGAGATGGTAAGAGATAAATAAATTCATGGGGATGGAATAAAAGATAAAGGGTAAAATGAAGGAGATGAACTTAGATATGTGGAGAAGGAAAGTTTAGGGAATGGTATAATGATCATTTTCTCCTTTAAAATCGTATTCTAATAAGAAGTCATAATGATAAACTTAGTGATGTTAAAGGACTCTTAGACTATGACAATTAGTGACTCTAATTTGATGGATTGTTTCATTGAAACCCTTAATTGAGTAAAAACATGTATCTATAAGAAGTATGTGAAAAAGATGTATGGGGTCACTAAATCCTAAAAAATTAGGCTAGTAACTGTAGTATATGGAAGTTGTTAAAAAAATAGGTTGTGTAATGGCAAATTGTGTTGGTCTTTGAAAAAATTTATGAAACTAGTGTATATGTGACAATAATGGTGTTACTGGCACAATTAGTAGTAGCATTATTCAAATAAACAAAAATTATAATATAAAAATTTGAGATAAAAATTCCAACCAAATTAAATTTTAATCAATAGGAGGGACAACTAAAGTAATTGGGACAACACAAGAGGCATGGGAAGTAGTGACCTATATTGAGTCTTATGTAGTAGGAATTTAACTAATCACAAGAGGAAATCGATTTAACCTTAGGATTTTTAACTATTTAACCTTATTGGAATATAAATTTATCCAAAATATTTTCTTGGTCTTCCTTTTTCTATTTCTACTTGCTCTATATTTTGAATATTAGGAGGACTAGTGCTTAGAGTTCCAAATGTTCCCTATGGAGGCATATTTTAGGAAACATCAAATGTAGCCTCTTCTTCAACTTTATCTTCATATATTTTTATTTAATTTACCTTATTATGCATACTCATGTAGATGATCCTTTTATAAATATTCTTATACATATTCATATTTTGTGTCAAATTAGGTGATACCTAATGATGCATCAAAGTATTGGGGTGGCCTTTCCTCTTATTGTATAACCTTGGGAAATTTATGAGTGGTAGGAAAATAATATTTTAATTGAGTTGAAATAAGTGTGTATGTAATAGTAATAAAGGGAAAAAAATTCATTAGTCACTTGTTAGTAAAATAAACATAAAAAATAGCTTAAAAAAAAACATTCTCAAGCCTAGATACTTGGGGGGGGAATATAACAAGACCAAAATTGATACAATGAGAAAATAAAGGAGAACTTAGCTTCACCTTCCTTGAAATTAGAGCTTTCTCTTTGAAATAAATTTGGATTTTACTTAGCTTATGTTCAATGTAATCTTCATCAATGATCTTACTTTGTGGGAAATACCTCCATTTTGTTCACTTTGGTTTTAGCTTTGAAATGTATTGGAAATGAAGCTCTCTCTTCAAAAATTTGGCATTATAAATTTGGATTAAAATATCTTTATAAATGCATTCCTACATAATAACATTCCACAAGAAAATATTATTTGAGAGTGGTGAGGTATTGGCTATGTATAGCTTTTCCTAAAATCTAATGGATCAACTGTGACCATTCAATCAAAGATCAAGATGGAGGGCTCACAATTGGCCTAATTTTGGAGGTAAAAGGAATTAAATGTTTTAATTAATAAGCTTGGATTGACATTTTAGATATTTGTTTTCATTGAATTTTGAGTTCTTTCCAACTTTAAAGGTGATGTCATGGCCTAATAATTTTCATTTTTGCATTTAGATATTCATTAATTGAATATGAATTTTTCAATTATTCACTTAATTGGTTTTAATAAATTAAGCAAATTCAATTTTTATTTTGACCATTTCTCAAATTTGGTTAAGTACCCCACTTAATTGGTTAAAAACATTAGTTTTATTGGTCACAACCTAATTAGGGATAAATATGTGGGAGTTTATCATTGCATAAGGGCAATTCCCCAAACAAGGAAGCTTCGACATGATTTTGGGCATTTTCATCCAATATGTGGATGAATTTGAGTGTTTTGGTGATTTCTAAGATTAATTTGCATTGTTTTCTATAAATTAATTTGAATTTAATTTAGACATGGAAATGGCCAAAATGAGTGTCTACATTTTACCCTTATTTGAGAATGCATTATGAGATAGGCATAATAACATTTTTTCAAATATTGAAAAAGTTGTTAACAATAAAAGAAGATAATGATGGAAGAATGATGCTCCAAACAATGTTTGGGAATCCTATGATGCCCCCTCAAGAGAGTGGTTAAAACCTAAGATTGGTGGATAGTCCCTCAAAAATAATTAATAAGAATAATGAAATTAACACATAAATGAAATTTATCTAATCAAGCCAATGCTTTTACATGTTTATTTCCAAAAATGAAAATAGAATTTTTTTTTTACAATAATAGGTTTTTATGATCCAATAGGTACAGGTTCATTCCCTAGAGGGTGGTCTTGATTGAATAATGATTTTTCCCTAGTAGGGAAGATCTAATCATGATAAATTTATTTTAATCTAATAAGGCATATTGGTAAGCATAAATCAAGGATATAACCTACCATATATTAAATATTATGAGTGGGCACAAACATAGGTGCAATGGTCTAATGGATTTTCATAGACTGAAGAAGCCACAAAAAACCAAGCATACAAGGATGTGCAATGTGATGAAAGAGATGATTGGAAAAATATAGTGATATTGATGGTATAAATGGTGATGGTGATCAATATGACTTGAGATACATCATGTTTCCAAGCACTATATACATAGTCTGAATGGACCTTAACATAATTTAGTTCTACCAGGTGTGCGAGAAAATGGAATGAGGAATAAAATATAAGAATAATAATTGATCAATGTGGATGATCTAATTGTACCTACCAATATAGAGATGCATGTCAAGATTAGCATTGATACAACTCTAATGGCTAATTATTTTAATTTGATCATGGAAAATGGAATGACTCACCAAATTAAACAAGGTGAATTATCATAGAACCATTTCATATAAGATCGACTACCCTATTTTTTATTTTTCATGTGACATTATGTAACATAATTATAAACAAATCATGATATCATTGAATGTCATAAACATAAGGACTGAATCCTAATCCAATATACAATTGAAAATAATACACTAATGATAAAAAATATAATTAAAATGTTGGCATATGAATATGGATGGACTCAAGTATAGTGCACAAAGAATCACCTTGTGAATACACATGAACTGAGTCAAGAAAATAGAAAGTAAAGTAAATAAATAGGAAAAAATACAAACTAACTAAAAAAATAAGCACACAAAGCTTGAAAATAAAAGTTAAAAAAGCATCCTATTGTTAACATAGTCAATACCTATGTGTGAAGGCTCAATGTAATGATAAAAAAATGGTACCCCAAATAAAGGATATATGCAATGTAACAGTAGGTGGGGATAATATATACTAGCATAGGTTGCATGTTTTGATCTACCCTAATAGGGTAAAATATGTGACTTTGGCCTAAAAGTGTAAACTGAATGGTGACCCTAAGCATGGATACATGAAAAAGGAAGGTCACACCCCTAAAAATAATTGGCCTAAAAGTATGAATTTGATGGTGCCCTTAAGGAAGGATACATACAAAGGGAAGTTCAAACCCTAAAGGGAGTGGTATGGGTTGGAATAAACAATGAATTTTCCAAAGTAAGGTGGATTAAGGATTGGTGACTAAGTTCAAGACAAGAAAATGTTTTTGGATTTTGGGGATTTATATTTCTCTAGGATATTGTAATCCATTTTCAAGTGTTTAGGTCTTTTATAATAATTTGAATGTTTTTGGTATTTTTGACATCTCAACTCAATGGAGGATTAAGAGATTTAGAATGGGTAATGCTCATAAAATGGAGAGAGTGTAGTTTAGGTTACTTAAAAAATGGTGAGAGCATGGCTTAAGTTTCTTGAAAAATAGAGTGTATGGGGATAAGGGTGGTTGAAATGGCATTATAAACACTGATCATTGCCTACATAGTCTAAATAGATCTCAAACCATTATACCTCACCCTAAAACAAATAATCCTAACCAAGTAATATCAAGTGAGGGTAAATGGAAATGGTAAGGCATGTAAAAATGGTAATTCAAGGTATGGAATGTGGGAAAGGAAAAATAAATGGTAAGGAAAATGGAATGGATTTTGACATCTCAACTCAATAGAGGATTAAGAGATGTAGAATGGGTAATGCTCATAAAATGGAGAGAGGGTAGTTTAGGTTGCTAAAAAAATGGTGAGAACATGGCTTAAGTTTCTTGAAAAATAGAGAGTATGGGGATGAGGGTGGTTGAAATGGAATTATAAAACACTGAGCATTGCCTACATAGTCTAAATAGATCTCAAACCATTGTACCTCACCCTACAACAAATAATCCTAACCAATTAATATCAAGTGAGGGTAAATGGAAATGGTAAGGCATTAAAAGATGGTAATTCAAAGTAAGGAATGAGGGAAAGGCAAAATAAATGGTAAGGAAAGGGTAATGGTAAGGTAAGGAAAATGGCAATGTATAAAATGATGGTAAGGCATGAAATGATGATAAGGTAACATGAATGGCAAGGTATAGGAAAATGGAATGGGTTTTGACATCTCAACTCAATGGAGGATTAAGAGATGTAGAATGGATAATGCTCATAAAATGGAGAGCGTGTAGTTTAGGTTTCTAAAAAAATGGTGAGAACATGGCTTAAGTTTCTTGAAAAATAGAGAGTATGGGGATAAGGGTGGTTGAAATGGCATTATAAAACACTGAGCATTGCCTACATAGTCTAAATAGATCTCAAACCATTGTACCTCAACTACAACAAAGAATCCTAACCAAGTAATATAAAGTGAGGGTAAATGGAAATGGTAAGGCATGAAAAAATGGTAATTCAAGGTAGGGAATGAGGGAAAGGCAAAATAAATGGTAAGGAAAGGGTATTGGTAAGGTAAGGAAAATGGCAATGTATAAAATGATGGTAAGGCATGAAATGATGATAAGGTAAGGTGAATGTCAAGGTATAGGAAAATGGAAAGGGGAAAGGTATATGACTTGGAAAATGGAAATGTATAGCACTTGGAAAAGGCATGAAATAGTTAAATAATTATATTTTTCTTGCTAATGTGAAGATGCGTCTTGATTAACATTGATACAACCATAATAAGCAATGAGCTTTATCTCTAGCCCACACCCACTCTAAATAGTTGATTTGTCAAAAACCTGTTACTCATTTGGACTCTAATAACATTATTGTGATCTTTTTTGGACATTGACTTTGTTTCCTACAAACTTCTAGACAATATGTCTTCATAGCCTCAATGAATGAAAGTGTAGATGGGAATTTTAAATAATGGTAGACATTAGATAAAATGTCTAATTTAGCAATGGGATATAAGTCTTGAATAGATAAATGGACCATAAAGGAATGCATAATGGTTGGGTAACAAATTAAGATCTATATTTATAGTCACACACAATGTTTTTTATTCTGAATTTGAGATAATTTTGGTTGTGGTAGGGCCAAAGACTTATAAATATGCTCTCGATAGGACCATATTATTTTTTTATTGTCTGGGCCTAAGAAATGTTGTAATTTGATTATGTTATATATTATTGATTGTGTTGATAATAACTTTAATAATTTATTTTTCAATCAAAAAAAACTCTTTTTCTCATTTATTGGCACTTGAGAGAGGTTTTAACCAATAAATTTGTCTTGATTTTCCCATATCACTCCCAAGAAGGTTTAAATAAGGAACTATTGACTATTTTGACCATGATTCAAAATAAGTCAACCCCTTATAGTAAAAAAATTGTATATGGGTCTATTATTATGTTACAAGACACATCATGGTTTTATTTTATGTCATTTAATATGCTATTAACCTTGGTCATCGTCAAAATTAGTCCTATGTCATTTCATACCACTAAAGGATCATATTTGAGCCATTAATGAGAGTGGTATATTTTAATAAGTATAAAAGTGTTATAAACTATTAATTAACATATAATATGTAATATTAGTGTCAGTCATGTTAGTTATAACTAAAAATGTGTAGGTTCCCAACTAAAATCAAGAAAATAGCTATGAAAGAGGACATTTTGGTAGTTGTACAAACTATGAAGGAGTGTGGCATGTGTGGTAATATTATAAAGTAGATATTTGGCTTAATTTATTTTAATTCACCATTTTATTTTCTTTGGAAGTATAAAAAATGGACCAAACCCATTTTTCTCCTCCATTTCTCTTCTTAGCATACAAAACTAGTCAACATGTTTTCTCATGGTATGACTAGTAGGAGAGGCTTCAGGTCAAATGATATTATTATTTATTATTAAACTATGTATAATTAAAATCCATGTAGTTATATCAAATATTGTTTGTTTATTCTTTATGAACCATTCTTAATAAGGTGATTCTATTCTTTTGCATGATAATCCCTACACCCTGTAGGTTTTCCTCTTGTTTGAGTTGGTTCTTACAAACTAATGGATGAAATTTGTTCCAAGGGATGTGTAAATATTAATCTCATGGTTTTTATATTTTTCAATTTTTTTAGGTGAGTGGATGAGAAAAAAATCTCAATTTGTAGGTTGTGTACATTAGTAAAGTTGCAAATAGGTATCATAAACTACATAGGTTTTCCTTTCTTTTAGTTATTTCACATGAATGTTTAATTTTTTATTTAATGTTTCACATGTATTTATAATTAAAATATACTTCAAATATTATTCTTAAAGGATATCATCAATGAATTTGCAGTCAAACAAATAACACAGTCAACGCTCTACATATATTCATGTATAGTCAATTGAATGTAGTGAATGAAGGTCTTAAACACATTCATGGAAATTTAATAAAGATTTTAAATAGGTTTTAT
The DNA here is from genome assembly GCA_037957365.1 of Torreya grandis. NCBI lineage: Eukaryota > Viridiplantae > Streptophyta > Pinopsida > Cupressales > Taxaceae > Torreya > Torreya grandis. The sequence continues at coordinate 1,056,061 of JARHVA010004796.1, read as the reverse complement.
ACCCTATTATAACTTGAAAAATCATTCCAACATATTCAAATGTTATATTATGGACTGTGATAGTCAATTCAAACTGCGTACACAGTCCTATAGTGTAATGAACACCTACAAGAGACTGAGAATGTTGAAATGAGGACTTTGGAAATGTTTTTAAGTCCTTCAAGGTTGTGATGATAAAATTGAATATTGATAAGAGGTATATAACTAGTTTTAGAACCATATACTAGGCATGTTATCCATGTTACACCTTCACTACCCTACTATATGTATACCTACAGGTCTCCACAAAGGTCTGAGTAGTTGGAGTGCTAGTATTTAGACATGTTTGATCCATCCTTAGAAGATTGGGAAGTTAGATAATTATATTTCCATTAGTATTAAATCATTAAATGATAAACAAACTTAAATCAAGTTCATATGTGGATAAGTTTGTTTTAAGGACTTGTTACCTTTAAAATTTTGAAATAGAGCCTTGTCCACTTTTGGTTATATCATATAATAAGGTAACATGGAGTCTAAATGAATTTTAATTCCTCCATCATTAATAAATATTATGGGAGTGATGTCTTGACCAAGGAGAGTGAATTTTTGACTCTAATAGGTGTTTTAGAGGGAGCCTCCATTCTAGGTATTCTTACATTGTATAAATTCAATGTTCTTTGCAGTATCTTAAACTTCCAAATGATCTTATAGTCAAAATTGGCCTAAAAAGAGAATACATTCATATAAATTGATCATATTAATGTGAGGAGAACACTATAGATTGAAGGAAATTGAATAAGGATTTAATTTCAAGGTATTTACCTATATCATCATCTATAGTTGTGTCATGCCCTTAAAAAAGTTAATCTATAATATAACTATAGGTACTTACAAACTTATGATAGGGACATAGACATGGAAACATGTAAACATAAACAATTTCAAGTTTTAAGTGCCTCAAAAGACCTCAAAATATATCCTAGACTATGTATAACATGTTTCAAATAATTTAAATACATCTACAAGATCCCTTTTGCTTTAAGAATGGTCAAATATAGTTAACCGTAGTATGATAATTTACTAAGGTATAATTATCTTGATGTGGGCCTAATATGTGTACGATAAAGACAAGTAAAAAAATATGTTAAATAAACCTTAATTAATTCAAGAAGATGTGGAGGATGGTATATAAGGTCTAAGATAGAAGATCCACCTACATCAAGGTCTCCCTCTTGAGCAAATAACATAGTCATAATTGACTGTAGTTTTGTCTAGTCAAGTGAATGGTATACCTTGAAGAGTTGGAAAAGAAGAATTAGTGTTGAAATGCTTAAGATTTTATTAAAAATAATAATTACCTTCTCATTATTCTCAAGATAATGGAAAATAGGTAAAATTTGGTTTTTAATCACACCTATAATCAATATGCTAACACTCTAGTTAGTGAGTTTCACAAAAGTCTATCTTGGGTTTTGAGATGTTTGGAGGTACTATTGATATGAATAAATTATAAAATTTTATACATAAGGTCCCTATAGGTTAATTTATCCTCTCATACATTCAAATTATTAGAGATAATAGGGGAGCTGAACTTTATTATATTTCAGATAGAGGGCCCTCCCAGGTAGTAAAGTCTACAATCATTATATTAAAATGATGAGAGGAAGGTTCATAGAGTGTTAGACCACTATGGATAGGTGTATGGAGATATGTTAAACATGGACAAACATATGGAATAATCAAAATAATTACCAACCACTAAGAGGTGGTGATGAAGATCTAAGTACAATCAAAGTTCCCTAGGCTTAGACTAGGCCTTATGCCTAAAAGAGGTGTATCCTTACTTATAACACCAAATAATCCTTGATAAGAATTGGAGGAAATTTATGGGGAAGTATAGGGTGTGTGATAACCTTTATTTTATAGAGGAATCCATAGATAATCCATTTCTTGGCTTAAAAACATGATAGAGTATGAAGAATATAAAAAATAACTTGAGAAGACAATTTTGGAAGTTCATATATGTATGGATGCCTAGAATGGGAGTTTTAGGATATATGACATGTTGAAGATGGTCCTAAAAAATTATTTAGTGTAATTTTTTTGATTTTTGGATGTCACACTTTTATGAAAAATATTTAAGGGGTAAAACTACTTAAAACCTCTAAAATCCTTGTTCTTGACTTGATGGAGAAGAGGTTGATTGAAAGTCCTCTATAAGGGATATTTTTATTTGGAAATTATTTAAGCTTGCATATGAATCCTAAGAGAAAATTCCTATCAGACTAGCTTATACCCTATTTGTATAGATAGGGTATAAAACTACTTTTCTTGATAAATTTATGTGTTTTACAGGTTCAAGGGAGATCCAAAGGGTGAGGTCACTTTCGGAGATAGAATAACTCCTAAAACTACCCATTTACATCTCTTACTTCATAAAAATGCACAAGTACCTCTATAAGTACCTTCACTTTAGCTCAACATAGTGAATAGAGGATGATCATCAAGTGAGAGGTTTATAACTTTAATTTAGAGGAATTTTAAGGTATACATAATATCTAAGAGAATGAGGACTCTTAAAAAGTGCAAAATTAACCTTTGTATGGATTTGTTTGAGAAACTATGAGAATCTTGGTGATAATTGTGAGAAATGAGTGAAAGAAGTATGATTATGACTATAGACAGTGAGAACACTTGTATAAAATAACATCAGTGATTAGGGATGCATTAAATTAATTTTAGAGCATGTTTCTCACCCCCCCTTACTAGTGTAATTATGTCATCTATTCCTAGTCTATTTTAGAATGTTCAAGAAAGGCCAAATGATGAAGGTAGTTTCTAAATAGGCAGTTGAAGAGTCTTACGCTATATTTGATGATATTTATGCTTGGAAAGACATTTGTCTAAAGATGCCTTTCATGATATATTCCATATTCCATTTCCTTAAATATTAGCTCTCTCTCTCAGCTTGACAAGTGTTTTTGTGACTCTTGAGCTTCATTATTCTCTCTCCTCTCTCACATTCTATAAGTACTAGCCATTTTGGCTCTTGTTTAATAATTCCACACAATGTATGGCAAATCCATAGTGGTTTAATGTTCTACTTTGAATTTTAATAATATATTGAATATTTATTTGAGTTCATAAACATATTTTCTAAGTGTGTAAAGTGATGTATGGTGAGGTTTATTAATAATATTATGTCTTTGCTTCTCCTTATCCTTTCATGTATATTGTAAGGAGTTTTCATTCTAATAGGCCATATAAAGTGTAGCTAGTGTTTTTGGATCCCTTCAAGTGTGCAAGTCTCCTTATATTATGAAATTTTATATTTGGATTACTTACCTTGAGTTATGTCATGCATATCACCTCTATATTGTAATACTAATGTTAGAACATATTAGGACTTTGAAGCTAGTTTGTAGTTCTTGTTTATTAGTGAAATAAGTATGATATCATTATGTAAATCATCATGTTGTGTCACCTCCTTAGAATATACTTCCTTCATGCATACTTCTACCCCTTTTTCCACAAGCAATTAATTACCATAGGTGATAAGAACTTTGAGATCAATTTAGGGAGATAACCCCTTAAACCTAGAGGTCTACCTATACTATAAGAAACCCAAAATCCTATAGGTATTCCAATGTTTCCCATATCTTAGAGTAGTATTAAAAAACATCCTATAGGTTACATGATTTGGTGACAAAAGGAACATTGAAGTCTGACTTTAACCTTTTTCTAGTGTCTCAAACAAGGTTTCACTAGAGGATGTTTAGTTTGGATTTTGATTTTCCCCTGTCACCTCTAAGAAGGTTTCACTAGGAAATTATTCTTATTCATCCTAAATGTGGTCTTCATCCCATTTATTTTATACAATTGGTATGTCTCCATGGATAAAGTTCAACAATGTGTGATTCTATCAATCCCAATTTATGATAATGGGAGGTGGAATGTAAATATAATGAATGTGTTGGTTGGTGTCAATGGAAAGTGGAGTGATAATGTAATAATAAAAGGAAACACAATCCTATTAGAGTCTACTAGGATAACTTGTGTCGATGCTAAATAAACATCCTCAATAACTATAGAAGTCTCACACATGTGTTCAATATAATCTATAAGGAGTGTGTAACCAATGTGATAACATCCACTAATGTATTTTGATTTTGAAGTTGATTGTAACTCAAAATAATATGAATTTGATGTTGATATTGACATTGATTCTACTTTTGATGCTAAATCTAAAATTAGTTCAAAACTATAACCTGACTCTAATTTTTTTCTTCTTTAGTGTGGATGTTAAACATAGTGTTGGCTTGGAAAAGGAACCTATTTATAATATAGGTGCAAATATGTCATACTAAATGTTTGCTGATGGATGAGTAATGGCCTATGATGTAATAATAGGTTGTTTTTTAGCAATAGTCGCATCTAATAGGGGTTCAATAAAGACTAGCTTGTCAAAGTGAGGTTACTCAAACATAGGGCAATGGTCTAAAGGTGCCTCAACTAAGACTGCTCGTCAAATCAAGATTTCTCAAAGATAGGTAAATGGTCAAACGGTAATTTATCTCACATTTACTCATCAAAAATAGGTGTTTTAACAAAAACATCAATGATTGGTTTGTTGTCTTATCATTCTCTTTCTTTAGTTTGTAAAATCTTAGATTTAGACATACTTTATTCTCTAATAATTGATTGATTTTAAAGAGGTAATGACTGAGTCTATTGTGGATCTAAGACTAGATTTGATGTTGGAAATATTTATTTTTTATGAATAAGGTTATTGAATATTTTTTTAGGAAATTTAGGTTGGAATTTGGGTCTAACTCTCAATGATTTTAGAAGAGATGCATCTCTATTCTCAATAATCCATTTGTTAAATTAGATTTGAAAATGAGTTTATAATGCATTAATTAGGTTAGATGGGTGGGATTTATAAGGAAATGATTGTTCTATCTATGGCTCAATCATGATATTACCATATTAAATCAAGGTTTGGACATGTTGTGTAAATCTCACACATTAATTAAGTGAATGTTATTGAATACCATGATACTCACAATATTTGTCTACTTGGTACCAGGGAGATTTGAGATCATTTTCACCTAAAGGTTGAGTATGTGGACACAAAATTATGTTAGTTGTGATCAATTGATAAAATATATCTCTGAAGGATTTATTAAGTAAATTTTCCACTTAGGTCCATGATTGGTTTGAAAGGCTTGGTCCATGAAGTTAGAATTGGCCCAAAGAGGTAAAATTTAGCTTTGATCTTGGTCTTAGTAATTGGTACAACCCCAACAGGGTGAACTTGATCTTGTTAATTATCCCAAAGAAGATGATTTTTACATATGATAATTTTCATGGATTTTATTGGTAATTAGAAATTATCCCATAGAGGGTAGCCTTATCACTTGATAAGAAACTAGTCAAATGAAGGGCAAACTTGCTTTCAATTACAAATGAGCCCAAATAGGTTGAACTTGGTACTTAATATAAATTTTCACAAAATGGGGTGGACTTGGTATTATAAAATAAAATATTGAATGAAGGTTTTATAATGAACCCTAATTTAGCATTAAAATGGTTTGACAATAGTCATTTGGGTTTAAAATGAACCCAAATTTGGCATGGTTTGGAATGTGGGTTCAAAAGAAGCCCTAGTTTTGGTATCATTGTGTAATTTGGTTGAAATAATTTATTTTTGGAAAATATCTACATAAAATTAGTTTTGAACTTGGAACTTAGAACATGTGAATTTGGTTTAGGAAATGATTTTTTGTAAAATGGACTAGGTCTAGGTTTGGCATAAAATTGGAATGGATTAGGCATCTATTTATAATGAAATGGGATTTCATTTAGATTGGCATGAAATTGGTCTCAAAAATGAACTTGTTCAAAGCACTAACTTGAAGCTATCTTAGGTTTAAGACTCTTTGTGTGAATCAAAAGGCACATTTGGTTTAAGTATAGTTTGGAAACAAGGAAAAAAATGGCCTTGGTATAAAAGGGAACTTGTTTTAGGTAAAGGCCTTTTAAAACAATTAAAAATACAACTCAAGTACCAAAAAATAAGCATAAAAATTAAATAATTAAATCTTAAGTAGTAATACATACTCAATTATAAATGATTTATCCTTAGATATATACTTGAAAGTGGGTTTTATACTTTGTTTGAGAAGAAAAATTAAATCTTAGCAGAAGGGTCATAAGTATATATGAATGACAACCATGATAGATTTGAAATCAGATCCACACTTTTAGGATTTTGAAAATTGGTCAAGAATAACTCCAATTGGTCTATCAAAATTGGTCATTGCAACAATGTTGTTTTATAAACAAGGGAAAGCATAGTTTTGATCTCATTTGAGAAAGGTAAATAGTTTGAAATAATTTTGGCATCATAACACTTCTTTGTGTAAATTGGTGTGTGTAATATGTGTTTTCATGACATTATGATTCATTTAATTTGGAAAATATATTTTAGACTTAGATAATACAGTTAAAATATGAATTATCACCTTGGTGCATGTTCCTATGTTAAAACTAACACAAGGTGTGCAGAGTATCCAAAAAAACATCCATAGATGTATCAGTATTGAAGTAATTAACTATTAATCCAAAAATAAATTGAAAATTTAGGTATAGTTTTTTAAATCCCCCTCTATCTCTCAGTAACTAATACATGCAATAAACTTAGTGTATACAATCATAAATACAATAGATCTATAAATCAATCCTAAATTGGAGAAGAAAGATCCTAATTACACTTTCAATTAGGGATAAATTAGATAACCAAGTTCATGAATAATATAGATCCACTAGACATAGCTAAGGGATCTATTACTACAATAATATCACTAGGGAGAGTTATAAACCCTCCAGTCAAGGAAAACTATAAAATAACCTTAAATAGGTCCTATGTTTACATATTCACTAAACTAATAACAAGTAAAGAAAAAGTCTAATCTAGTGATCCCCAAAGCTTATGGCATAAAGTGGGGGTAATAAACATTAAAATTAAACATGAATAAGATAATCCTAATGAATTTATGTATAGATAAAATGCTAATGCATGGAGAGAAAGATATTATTCAAAATCCATTACTTATGCTACTTCAATCTACTAAAGAGAAGAGAAAAGTTCGATATACTTACTTAGAAGATGAAACCATCAAAAATAAATATCTCCCTTATAAAAATTTAGTTCACAAGATGTTGTTGTCATTTTTAAGGATTACTAAGAAATTCAAAAACATCCAAGAATTCTCCACAAGACTAGATTATTCTCTAAGTAGAAGCCCTAAGCTAAGACCCGTCAAGTAGAATGGTAGAAGAGAAGATTATAAAGAAGTGAAAATGAATAATAAATATTGTCGTCTCTCTAATAATGGAGAAATATATGTGTTTATATAGGCATATCTAACCATAAACACATAAAAATTTTGGCTAACAAGGTCGACCCAATTAACCTAGTATTGAAATTGACAAAAAAATATACTAGATAATGAACTATGTTAGCCATGGCTAACTTAGTTCTTAGGAAGCTATTTTAAATAAAAATAAAGTGTTTATGTGGTGAAATTAGTCATGTAAATTTCTGAAAATGGTTTTAGGTTAGGGAAACGGCTATTGACGGTGGAAAATTACTAGAGGAGTGTACAAAATGAGAGGTAAAGCTTAGGGGAATATTTTTAGGAGCTAGTTAGATTGGTAATAAGTGGTAATAAGGGACAACAATCATGAAAAGAACCAATGGTCTACCCACACATTTCCTAGTGTACCCCTTAGGGTGTGCACTCGTATAAATTAAGACTTAATGGGTTTCTACAAGATAAAGAGCATCAATAATTGATAAAGTTCAAAAATATTATGTGTATACATATTGTTGACCAATTTTGACCCTCGGGTCAAAATGGTCATCCCTACATTTGAAACATGACCTTTTCATGGGTTTATGATTCATATATACCTTTATTTTTCCTTCATGAGTCTATTTTATCCTTTTTAACATCACTTAACACTTATTTGAATAGATTAAGGTAAAAAACTTTTGAAACCTAGTGTTGTTTTAGGCATTCATGACCATAGTCAAGTGAGTTCAAGTGTTTTAAGAGGTAAAACATGTCATTTTCATCATTTATTATGGTTTAAATATTATATTTTACCCTCTTAAAGTCTGTACCACTCATCAAAAGGGTAAAAAGGTTAGATCATAATGTACATCCCACTTATTTATGATTTATTACCCTTTTATGGATCCAAAAGGTGGTTTTTTGAGTGATATAACACATTGAATGGAAATATAATGTTTGAAAGATGTCATGATATGTCCATACATACCTCCCCAATTTTAGGAGCACTTGTAATACATTATCCATCAACTTTTAGGGTAGATGTGGTAGTTTCAAGCCAAAAATAGGTGTTTTTACCAAGTCTATACATGTGTACTTGTAGGGGTTTCCTTCTAGATGATCTGATGGTTATATATGTACTCAAAAATTGAAAATATAGGATTTATATGAGTTTTATATCCATAATTTTTCATAAACCTATCCCATTTTCCCATCATTTTCTTTGGTAGCTTGTGTAATATCTTGAGCTTTCACTCAATATAGAGAGGAGAGAGAAATTCATGACCTGATATTTTAGAGGATGAAATAGTGTCCATTAAGATTATCATCCATGTATTTTGTTTTATAATCCATATCATTTACATTATGAAAAATGGGTAACAATTTATCCACTCCCATGAGCTTATTTGTTTGTACATGGTCTAAAGATTGCAATGGTTTTGGTCGGTTATTGAAGTTTTTATATAAAAAATGCTTGTTTTATGTTCACAAGGAATCCATATATTTCCTCCATAACCCATAAACATATCCCACATGTATGGGAGTGTTAATATCAAGAAAACTCCAAGCTTTCTTCTATTTATAGGGTATGGGTTGAGTATCTTGAAGTTGTAAGATTTTGGTACATTTAGGAGAGGATTGTGATGATGTTTGAAGTGTTTTATTAGTAATTTTTTTTATCTCCAATGTATTATTTTCCTCTTAAAACCATTATACCATTAATTAAAAATCATAAAAATCTCCACAAGCCCTTCAAGAGGTTAGATCTATAGTTTCATTGTACTAGTCAATATGAACAAGGGGTATACTATGTGGAAGGGTCTAAGTGCCTCCAAAGGAAATAATTTGTCACACATTCATGTGTAAGGTTTAAAAATTATAAATAATATATAAAATTTAAGTATTCCTAAAGGATATAATATCAACAAAAGGACTCCTCATCAACATCAAAGTCTCAGTCAAGACTCTCAAGAGCTCAGACCAGAGGCATAATTTGAATATTGAAGGGTAATTTGAGCCAAGTTAATAAGGAATTAAAGATATCATGAGGATTTTGGGATTTTATAGACACTTGAAAATAATGTGATCCAAGTTTACACACTCCAAGTATCTCTAAAAGTGTAAGATTACAATGAGTACCTATTTGTGGGGTCTTCACCTCTAGCCAACCCTTAAGACTACTATAGCAAGGGTATGATAAGTTGATGGAATGTTATAAAATATGAAAAAAGGGATCAAGATCACCTATATTAAGTGACATATGGATAATTATATATGTTACATTACCTAAATATGGTATTAGTACTTAAAATAGGCATTTGATGGACTAAAGGATGGAAAAAAGTTAAAACTTAGTCCAAAATGCACCTACAATATCCATGATTGCTATCCCAACAAGAAAGATGTTTCAGATGGTTTAATAAGCCAATATGGGTGATATGTAATAATATTTAGGTGGGTTAATTCAATAAATTATTATTATAAATAAACACAAGCAAATGTAAACATGAATACCAAGTTAAGAATCCCAATAGCCACCCCAGCTTACCTTATCAATGGAAGCTAAGGAAATTTTGGGGATTTTAAGGTAATTTATTTCCTTACCCCAAAACTACCTCATAAGAGTGAATAATATATGTTTTAAATATTTATATGATTTATAAAGATAATTAATTGATAAAACCATTTTTGCATCTTGAGATCACCCTCATGCCCCTCCTCTATCGATACAAAGGTCTGACACATAATCAATAGTCAACATGAGATAAATTCAAAAGATACAATGTTGGGTAAAGGTGAGAAAATGGTGGAAATTTTAATGGAGGATAAATGAAAAAATTTAAAATCAAAATTGATTTCATGGGCCTTCTCTATCCCCCCACCTCATATTCTCCCACATGTATACTTTCTTAGTTTGTACAATGAGAGAACTAAAAGACTCTTGATAACTTGATTGTTGGAAAGGAATAAAAACCTATCCTAAGGATTAGATTAAGAATAAAAGTTTTAAATTTCATTATATTACTATTAAAATGTATAATATTATAACTTGTTCCCACCTATACCAAGTTATAATCTAATACATAGTTAAGTTAGGCTAAGTGTTTGCCTACAATAACCTTAGTTAGCCTAAATATTCTATGTGAGGAATGTTGATCTAAGAGGATGGGAAATATTTTAATCTTGTTCATATAAAATTCATCACAATAGTGAAACATAATGGGTACATAATACTATTTAGGTATCATTTTTGATCTAGGTCAAATCACTTATAGCCATGATTACTTAGCTCATTGGAGAAAGTAAAATGAGAGTCATTACTCAAGATAGTTGAGGGAAGAGGAAGGTTGTAATAATTTTTTTTAAGGATAATAAGGGTGACTTATATAATAACATTTAAATGGAGTATATCTCTCTCATATTTTACGAGTTCACATATAGCAGCACCAAAGCACACCCATAGTCAACCCTTAAGCTACTATAGCAGAGTCTCACAGAGGCACTATGGATACTAAATAGAGGCATGAGGATTGAATATGGAATTAGGAGATATGAATTATATAAGGTTAGTGAATTTATGAAAGTTTTTACAAGGTTTTAAAAACTATTTATCGTTACTCATCCACACAAATATGACCCTCGAGTATGCACATAGTCAACATTTGTGAGTATCCATCTACACAAGATAATACATATAAGGAACCCTACTATGTTTTGGTAGAAGTAAAATATGTGTAAACATATGATTAAGGTTTATATTTAATGATAAATTAATAACGATGGTGATCACCTTAGAGGTGGTAGAGTGACATCCACTCAAGATAAGAACCTAAAGTCAATGTCAAGAGTGAACAAGGTAAAATCCAAGAGGCAGAATTGTGGGTGAGAGTAAAAAATAGTTCAATCATGTGAATGAAGATAAAATGGTAAGGGTATATCTAATGATCTTGAATATATAATATATTAATATTCTTCACTATCATAGTTTTTTCAAAGGAACTAATAAGAACCTAGTTTCTCAATTAAGCCTAGTACACCTAAACCTAACATATGCAAGATTGAGTATAAAGACTAAAGTTGTAAATCACTAGATAAATGGGATATAAATATTCCAAGGTTTTTAAAAATGTTTAGACTCATAAAATATAAGATAATACATATTTGTAGACCTTTAGGGTTAGATTAGCACAGTGAATCATGAAACATAGAAAAGCTTAGATGGTAGGGTATACAAGGAAAAGTTCATTGGTAGACCATCACTTGAACATGATAGTTACTATAAGAACATGATATATATCATCATGATCCCAAATAACACAAATGATAGTGTTGAAGGATGTAATTAAAATAGTCACTTCTAGCCCATAGTTTGTAGGATTCTAAACTACCAGTTTGAGCCAAAATGATCAGTTGAGACCTTTATAGGTAGTATAAAGTATTTATATTTGGTAGGGATGGTAATAATTAAAATTTTAATGTACTAAAATATTTACGTTGGCTAGATAAATAGTGAAAATACCCATTTTTTAAATCTTAGACTAAGGCTTGTTTCTACATTCACTCATTGAGATAAAAGGGTGCACCTATGTCAAACAAGATATATATAATAGGTGGGGTCCTAAAAATAGTTTTTTTTAATGAAGGATGATATTTAAGGGTTCTTAAAAAAATTATAAAATCCTAGTGAACTAATATGGTTAATAACCTTCAAGATGATATGACACAGTCAAACATAGAGGCCTAGTTAGAGACCTTGATAGATATGAATATATGTGAGAGATAGAAAGGAGGTTCCAATTGTCAAGAGGTGAAGAGATTTATTAGAGTTCCTTCAAATAATTCTTGAACAAATTATTTTTCACACAATAAGTTATAATTCCATCTTCAAATTCTCACCTACTCCACCACATAGGTGCTCAAGACCAGAACTATTAGGGAAGATTAAGTCTCCCTATGAAATAAGAATCCATGATATATTGATTAGAATTAGGGGGAAATGTTTATGAAAAAATGTTAATAACTTATAAATTGATTATAGACTACCTTAGGGTCACCTTATAATTCTTGTATATTAATCCACGCTTTTCATGGGAATCTAACCCATTCATCGAAGGTGAGTAGGTCATTTCCCTTAACATCCATGGCATTTGTTTTACAAATAGATGCATGTACTTCATGAACTATCATTAAGACTCCTATATATTCATAAACCTCCCTAAAACCCTAGGTAGACCTAGTTTCAAAAAAAAAATCATTTTGGCATCCTATCATCTTCGAATGACTCAATAAGCTCATGAAAAGTTAGGTACACTCAAAGAGGATTCACCCAGTAGTACTTAATTGTATGAACATGGTACAAACGTATCATAAATCTACATTTTTAGGGTTTTGGGCATAAATAAGGGTGTTTGGTAGTCTATATTAATCCCAATCCTTGGAATATATATTTTTGGATGTGATTCAACTCTTAAAGTCATAACATGCCCAATATTTCATCTAAAAGTAAATGTATGACTAACTTCAAAATTACCAGTCTGCAAGTGAGTGAAGAGGAATGGCCTAGGTAAGGTAAAGTTGTGGGTGTTATATGATCAATATATCTTATAAAATTGTTAAAAGGATTGTTTTAGGTATGTATTTCATGATTTCATAGGTTCTCAATCTCTCTTACATGTCTCTCATGGCTACTCAACATCAATACTTAAGAGATTAGGCCTAATTGGCCTATTTGGTCAACAAGAAAGATGCAATTAGAATTTAAATAATAATGTAATAAGTAAATAAAAGGATGATACACTTGATGGTTATCATTTAAGGCCATTTAATACACATTTCATATCCATGATTGAGGGATAAGATATTTTTTTGACCTTATCAATTTGATTTAGAGGAGTGTGGAATGCAATATGATTATGTGGCCTACTTCATGATTTTAACTATCATTAAGAAGAGTGATAGAATATTTTGAGCATGGTTAACCCTTTGACAAAAAGTAACTAAAGGTAACTCATCTTCCACTACCTCTTATCAATGCCAACAACTCAATCAAAGAGCCATCAAGTAGGACCAATGCATGAGAGAGTTGAACAAAGGTTGTGTAGTCATTTATGACCTATTTATCTCAAATTCATGCCATATTCCCATATTATTCTCTCCTTTTCTTCTATATATTTAAATCTTTATGCCTTAGATGGTATCCCTCAAGATAATATGAGGAAAACCTACTAGTAATAATACTTGTAAACCTCTTCCATGAATGAATATAATACTTGTTGATATTCATTCATCATCTATACTTATTGTCTCATACTTGTTTGATATGTAAAAGTGGTTTAATCTTCCCTTTATAGATCCAAGTTCCACCTAAGTGCTAACAAACCTTCCTTACAGGGCATCTAGTGTGTCTTGACATTGATGTCTCAAGATTAAAGTGTATTTCTAACTATTAGTTCCTTTAAAAAATCCTTATCCTCATTTCCCTCATAATTAAGTTAATAAAACTAACCTTTAGGTGAAAAACTATTTCTAAGAATTTAATGAAGGTACAATGGTAATTATGTTCATAATCCATTAGTGTGATTAAGATTTCAAGTTAAGTGAGTGGGTATAATTATCATTAGGTGCATCACCAAAATTTAGAGTAGGATTTTAATTATGCAAATCCTTCACCCCTTTTCATCCTAATATATTAGGTTTTAGAAGAAGAAATTTAAATTGAGAAACATTGGAAGCTATCCCCATTAACAATCTAGAGGTTTGACCTAAAATTAGGTAACCCACAACCTAATGTCACTACCATGTTGGAATAGGTTTAAGGTTGGGACATGAACACTCCTCTCCTTAGCTTGGGTGTAATTTATAACTCTAATAGTTATGGCATACCTGGTGGGAAGATCTTTAAGTGACTTTAAACATGATTTTAAAACATCAAATGACACCTTATATCCATATTTCAAGAGATTTAAGAACTACATTGATAGAGTTACAATCAAAAAGTTACATCAATCATAGTAAGTTTTCACATTAGGGGTAAGAAATATTATCATTCATAATTTCATTCATTCTCTTATGCTTAATGATGAGGTATGGATGGTTATGGGATAGAATCATGTTATTCACTCTCTTCCAAGTAGGATATAACCCTCTATAATTCCATCATGACCCTTTTCAACACTATCCTACCCCATATCAACCATATGTCCACCCTTATCAGTTTTATGATGGGTTTTTCTATTACTGAAACTACCAACCCTATCATGAGCCTCAACTACCTCCTTTAAAATTTTATTACCAACCTAATCAATCATGGTAGCATCATGAATTCCTTGACCTACCTACTCATGCCCTAAGTCATTCCATATCTAGACTTAAACAAGCTCTATTAGACCATGAGAAATATATGATAAACATTGACACATTGAAAGGATATGGGTAATATATTCCAAAACATGTCATTAAGGGTTTTAGAACTTCATTACAATAGGCAAATGAAAATTGGATGTATTTTATTATGGGAGGTTATTCTAGAAACAATAGTGACTTATTTAACATAGAAGGACTAATTTCCTAGATTGAGGAGAAGTTGGTAACACATGAAGGGAAACAAACAAACCATCACCAATCTTAACTTTCCTCCTTCACCCTATGTTAATCTCATGTTGATCTTCCCATCAACCCTCATAATATTTAATTAATTTATGTTAAAAGTCATCTAGGTTCCTCCCAACTCCTCTCAACCTTACCCTCATATAAATTTGTCCAAGGAAGAGTCCAAGAAGAGGGAAATGTTAGTGTTGAAAGGACTAGTCATCATGACCAGTTAAAGGTTTTATTTTGAATCTTCCCTTACTAGGCAAATTGAATCTATAGATAAACATTTATATCAGATAGTATCACCTATAAAATAGACATCACCTCAATCGAACATACCCACTTTCATTCCCTAAGTCACAATAAATAATATACAATAATATCGTAAGCCCAAGTTTCCATATTGGAGCCAAGTGTCATAGTTAAAAGGGAAAGAGGATCAGTTACGCAAACCCAAGATCACTCAAGGACCTAAATCATTTACCTCTTGTAGATCCATCTAAACCAATTTGGAGAGGAGGGAAGAGAGTTAGGTTGTTAAAGATAAGTAACTAAATGAAGGAGATGTGGCATTAATTTCATCTCTCTTAGAGTCACTCCAATAATGTGTTATGCCACTTCTTAATAAGGAAATAAATTAATACCATG
The DNA here is from genome assembly GCA_037957365.1 of Torreya grandis. Lineage (NCBI taxonomy): Eukaryota > Viridiplantae > Streptophyta > Pinopsida > Cupressales > Taxaceae > Torreya > Torreya grandis. The sequence continues at coordinate 1,040,480 of JARHVA010004796.1, read as the reverse complement.
TTGAATCCATAATTAATTATGATGACTTATCAGACCTAGAAGAGGAGCTCATAATGGTGATATGACTTGGTAAGGAGGGACACCATTTAGTTTTAAAAATCATAGAAGATGATGAGTTATAGGAACATGATGAGTCACATGAGAGAGATACTTCCATTGAATATGATGAGGATGACCTCCAAGACCTTCTTGATGATATAGAGGCTTCTTTTCATCATAACAGTCCTAAAAAACTTACAATAATCGTGGAAAAAAGTTGTATACTAGTCAGGGAAATTGGAGACCAAGATAACACTAAAGGTTTGTAGGTTCATAAAATGGTGGTTAAAAGTGATAAAGTTTAAAAGGATTATTCAAGTTATCCATTTTAAATTATAGGAGTATGTTACAACCTCCTTGAATTAGATTATGAACTAGTCCAAGTTGAATAATATGAATTCACCAAGCAAGGGGAAGTCATCTCCATAAACATACCATCTCGAGAGACTACCACATTATTGAAAGATTTATTTGAGGTCCTCAAACAAGGTTACCAACCTCTTATTCTAGTTTAATCTATCCCTTTCCTTGATGAGTAGTATGTGAAACTCAAAAAGCATGAGGAAAAGGGGCTTAATCTATTTGTAATAAGTAACCAAACATGTGAAGGCATTTCGGATGACAAGATGATGAACCTCAAGTTGGAAGAAGGGTTATTTGAGCCAAAAAGGGAACCTAAATATGAGGTTGTAGTATAATCCAAGGTTATCAAGATTGAACTTGGATATATACTTAATAATGAAAGCCTAATAGTACTTGATCTTATGGAGATATGAGATGATCAACATGATATATTTTAAAAGCACACTACTCCCTTTAAGAAGTCAAAAACAACCAAGAATAACAAGAGGTAATTCTTGAGGCACCAAGTTAGTATGTGTTCATAGGCCATCTATTTTTAGCTGATATGAAACTTGAGATCATCATAGGTGACTTGGTCAACATCATGACTAATCCACTAAGTTTCCCATCCATGGAACTTCTTACTTCACACCATTATTTATATTATGAGAGGAGAATCTCAAGAAACTTCCCCTTTGATCAAAGATGGAGAATATCTACTAAGGCTGGTTGTATATACTATTTTTCTAGGTTGTTTTTCTTCATTATAATAAGTGTGGTCTACACAAGTTATTGTTTTATCTCTTTTATTATTTGTGTGTTTTGTTTGGTGTGTCTCTTAGAGGTAGGGGTTAGGTTTGTTTCCCTTGCTTGTCTTTATGTGTCTTACTTTGTTGAAGTCTAAGAAGTGTCATAATGTGTATATCAATTGGTAAATCCATGTTTGTAGTCCTTCAAGTCATTTCATACTTGATCCTCTAATTTCTCTTGACCAGTAAGGGGTCACCCCTAGGAGTCACCTAAAATGTTGATCAATTTTGACCCTTAGGTCAAAATGATCAATCTTACATTCAAAAATAACCTTATCATGGGTTTTTGAGTCATTATATTTATTGATTTGTCCTTTATGGATCCATTTTATCCTTTTTATCACTATTTAAGGCTCATTTGAAAATATTAAGGTAAAAAACTTTTGAAACCTAGTGTTGTTTTAGGCATTCATAACTATAGGCAAGTGAGTTAAAGTATTTTAAGTTGTAAAAGGGGTCATTTTGGTCATGTAATTTAGTTTAAATTTTATATTTTCCACTCTTAAAGTTTGTACCACTCGTCAAAAGGGTAAAAAGGTCAAATCATAACATACAACCCACTTATTTGTGTTTCATTACCCTTTTATGGATTCAAAAGGTGGGTCATTGAGTGATATAACACATTTGAGGGAAATAGAATGTTATAAAAATGTCATGATATGTCTGTACATACCTTCACCAGTTGTAGGAGCACATGGAATCCATTATCCATTAACTTATAGGGTAAATGTGGTAGTTTCAAGCTAAAAGTAGGTGTTTTTGCCAAGACTATACATGTGTACTTGTAGGGGTTTCCTTATAGATGATACAATGGATATATATTTACTCCCAAATTGAAAACATAGGAGTTATGTGAGTTTTATATCCATAAGGTTGTATAAACTTATCCCATTTTTCCATCATTTTCTTTGGTAGCTTGTGCAATATCTTAGGTTTTCACTCAATATAGAGAGGAGAGGGAAATTCATGACCTAAGATTTTTGAGGATGAAAGGGTGTCCCTTGACATTATCATCCATGGATTTTGTTTTCAAATCCATCTCCTTTTTTTTATGAACAATGTGAAACAATTTATCCACTCTCATGAGCTTATATGTATGGTCTATTGTTAATGTTTTTCTATAAAAAAATGATTATTTTATGTTTATAATTTCTCCATATATTTCCTCCATCACCTATAACCCTATCCCACATGTATTGGAGTGTTTATATCAAGCAAAATCCAATCTTTCTTCTATTTACAAGGTATGGTCTGAGTATCTTTAAGTTGTAAGATTTTAGTACGATTAAGAGAGGATTATGATGATGTTTGAAGTGTTTTATTAGTCCTTTGGTCTCTCCCATTCCTTATTTGAATATTTAAACCATCATACCATTATTACTAAAGCATAAAAATATCCAAAATCCCTTCAAGAGGTCAAATTTATGGTTTCATTATAGTAGTCAGCATGAACAAGGGGTGTACTATGTGGAAGGGTCTGAGTGCCTCTAAAGGATATAATTTTTTACTCCTTAATGATTAATGTCTCCAAATTATAAATCATATATCCAAGTTAATTAGGACTAAAGGATATAATATCAATAAAAGGACTCCTCATCAACATCAAAGACTTAGCCAAGACTCTCAAGAGCTCAGACCAGAGTCATAGTTTCAAAGGGGAAGGGTAATTTGAACGAAGTTAATAAGGCATTTAAGATATCATGAGGATTTAGGTATTTTATATATAATTATATAGCATGTGATATAGGTACACACCATTTATGAAGATCCAAAAATTTAATATGGAAATTAGTGCCCATTTGAGGGGGTCTTCACCTACAACCATCCCTTAAGACTATTGTAGTAGGGGTATGAGAAGGTGATGCCATGTTATAACACCCAAAAACAAGTATAAAGAGTACCTAACTTAAGTTTTATATGGCAAATTATGCAATTTACATTCCCTAACCAAGGTATCAGTTCTGAAAAGAGGTAGTTGATGGCCTAAAGTTTGGAAGAAAGCTAAAATTCAATGAAAAAAGCACCTATAACAATCATGATTGCTACCCTAACAAGAAAGATGTTTAAGATGGTTTAAGAAGCCCATATGGGTGAGATAAATAATAATTATGTGTGTTAATTCAATAAACTAATATGTCACAGAAACATAAGCAAATGCAATCATGAAAACCAAGTTAAGAATCCCAATAACCACACCAACATAATTTATTAACAAAAGTTAAGGTAATTTTCAAGATTTTAAGGTATCTTATTTCCTTGAAAAGAACATACCTCATAATAGTTAATCACGTATCTATATAATATGTATATGATTTTCAAAAAAAATCAATCAAGTGAAAAAAATATATTTTCATCATGAGATCACCCCCATGCCGCTCTTTTATTTGTATAGAGTTCTAACACACAGTCAATAGTCAACATAAGAGAATGTCAAAATATGTTATGTTGGGTGAAGGTGAGTAGATGGTGAAAATTTAAATGGAAGTTCAATGAAAACTTGTAAAATAAAAAGTAATGTCATGGGCCTTTTCAATTCCCCCACATCATATTCTCGAACATGCAAATTGTCTTAGTTCATATAGTGAGAAAACTAAAAGACTCTTGATAGTTGGATTATTGAAAAAGAATAAAAACCTATCTTAAAAAGGAAATGAAGAAAAATATGTTTAAATTTCATGATATTACTATCGCAATTGGTCATATTCCAACTTGATCCCACCTTCACCAAGTTACGATATTATACAATCAAGCTAGGATAAGTGCTTACCTACAACCACCTTAGTTAGCTTAAATGTTCTATGTAAGGAAAGTTAAGATAAGATGATGGGAAATATTTTAAGATTTTTCATATTATATTCATAAAAAGAGTGTTAAATAAGGGGTAAAAAATACTATTGAGGTATATTTCTTGATCTAGGTCAAATCACTTACATCTATATTTATTTGGCTCATTGGAAAATATTTAGTGAGAGTCAATACTCAAGATAGATGAGGGAAGATTAAGGTTATAATATTTTTCTTGAAGGATAATAAGGGTGACTTATATAATAAAATTTAAATGGATTATATTTATCTCATAGTTTAGGATATCACCTATAACAACACCAAATCACACCTACAGTCAACCCTTAAGCTACTATACCAGGGTCTCACAGAGGGACTATGTATACTAGCTAGATGCATGAAGATTGATGATGAAATAAGAATATATGTATTATATAAGGTGAGTAAATATATTAAATTTTTTCCAAGTTTTGACTAACTATTTATCACTACTCATCCACACAAATATGACCCTCAGGTATACACACAATTAGTATTTGTGAGTATCTACCTACAATAAGATAATGCATATGAGGAACCCTACTCTAATTTTGGTAAAAGGAAAATATTATATTTAATTATAAATTAGGAATTATGGTGATCACCTTAGAGGTGGTATAGTATCATCCACTCAAGACAAGAACCTATAGTCAATGTCAAGAGTGAACAAGGTAAACTCCAAGAGACAGAGTTATAGGTGAGAGTAAAAGATAGTGGGATCATGTTATTTTAGGTAAGATGGTAGGGGGATATATAATTATACTTAATATATAATATATTAATATTCCTCACTATCACAATTTAGTAAAAGGAAGTAAGAAGAACCTAATTGCTCAATTAGGCTTAATAGGCCTAAAACTAGCATATGCGGGCTTGAGTGTAAAGATTGAAGTAAACTACATGATTGAAGGTATTTAAAGTTGGAAATAACTATATAAATGGGATATAAATATTTTAAGGTTTTTAAAAATGTTTATACTCATAAAAAATAATATAATATATACTTGCATACCTCTAGGGTTGGATTGGCACAGTGAATCATGAACCCTAAATAGGCTTAGATACAAGGTATATAAGGAAAACAGAATTGACAAACCATCACTTGAGCATGATAGTTAATGTAATAAAATTAAGGACATAATAATGGTCCCAAATACCTCATAATATATTTTCTATGGATATACACAAAGTAAGCACTCTTAGGACACAATTTGTAGGATTTTAAACTACTAGGTTGAGCCAAAATGATCAATTGAGGCAATTATATGAAATATCAGGTCCTAAGATTGTGTATGGATGGTCATAATTAACCTTTAAAAGTAATAAAATATTCACTTGAGCTGGAAAATAGTGGTAATACCCATTTTTTTGACTCAAACCAAAGCTTGTTGCTAGAGTCACTCATTGAGATGAAGGGGTGTACCCATGTCAAACAAGGTCTATAAAATAGTTGGGTACCATAAAGGGTTTTGTTTAAATTAAGGATGATGTTAAAATATTACCAAAACCTCTAAAAATCCTAGTCAATTTATATGTTTAAAAACATTGAATATGAAATGACATAGTCAAACATATAGGCTTGCTTAGAGACATTGATGTCATCTTGAGACACCTCTAAGACCTTGTAATAGTTTGGATGGTTAGGGTAAGTAATATGAATATATATGAGACATGAAAAGGAGGTTAAATTTTCTAGGAGGTGAAGATATTAATCAGAGTGCCTTCAAACCATGCTCTAACTAGTCAATTTGCACATAGGTAATTTGAAGGCCATCTTCAAGTGCTCACCTACTCCACCACATAGGTGTTCAAGACCAGATATATTAAGAAAGTTTAATTATCCCTATTAAATAATAATCCATTATATATTAACTGGCATTATGGGGAAAATATTTATGAATGAATGTTAAGAATTTAAGTACTTAGAAATGGCTTGGAAACTACCTTAGTGTCACCTTCAAATGCTTATATATTCATCCACCCTTTTCATGGAAACCCAAACCATTCATGGAATGTGAGTGGGATAGTTCCCTTAACACCATGTAATTTTTTTCATAATTGGACATCCTTACTTCATGAACTCTCACTAAGACTCTTAGATAGTCATACACCTCCCTAGAACCTAAGGTAGACCCAATTTTAGAAAACTTGGAATTTTGGCATCCTAACACCCTGGAATGACTCAAAAAGCTCATGAAAGTTAGGCACGCTCAGAGAGGATTCACCCAATGGTACCTAATTTTACACACATGGTACAAAAGTGTCATAAATATACATTTTTAGGGTTTTGGACAAAATGAAGGGTATGTGCTAGTCCATATTAATCCCAATATTTGAAATAGATAATTTAGGACTTGATTAAACTCTTGAATTAATAATATTCCAAATATCTCATCTGTAATCATCTCTAAACTAACATCAAAACTACTAATCTTCAAGTGAATGAAGAGGAATGGCCTAGTCAACTAGGTAAGGCAAAGTTATTGGTATTCTTTGATAAAGAGATATTATAACATGGTTGAAGGGATTGTTTTATATATGGATGTCATGATTTCATAGGTTCTCAAGCTCTCTTATAGGTCTCTCATGGATACAACAAGAAATTTCTAATTGGTGTTGAATTACTAATGGAATAAGTAAATACAAGGATTATACACCTTATGGCTGGACTTTAAGGGAATTAAATGCACATTTCATATCCATGATAGAGGGATAAGCTAGTTTCATGACCTTATCAATTTTATTTAGTGGAGTTTGGTTTGATACATCTTGTAGTGGCCTAACTAATGATTATAACTACCATTAGGAAGAGTCATAGACCATTATAAACATGGTCAACCATTTAAAATAATGTAATTGAAGCTAAATCATCTTCCACCACCTCCTCTCAATGCAAAAAATTCATTAAAGGATCCACCAAGGAGTATCAATACATGAGAGAGTTGAAGAAAGGTTATGTAACTGATGTAATTATAAGATTTAGTGGACCTTGGTCATTTACGACATCTTTATCTCACCTGTACACCACCTTCCCCTCTTCCCTTCTTATTTTATTCTATATATTTTAGGATTTATGCCTTAGATGGTATCCCTTAGGTTGGTATGAGGAAAAAATACTAGTACTTGTACACCTCTTGGATGAATGAATAGAATAGTTACAACTATTTATTGATGATTTGTACTTAGTGTCTCATACTTATTAGATATGAAAAAGTGGTTTGATCTTCCCTTTGTAGGTCCAATTTCCACCTAAGTTCTAACAAACCTTCCTTGTAGGTCATCCAATGTGTCTTGACATTGATGTCTTAGGCTTGAAGTGGATTTCTACCTATAAGTTCCTGTAACCAAGCCTTATCCTCATTTTCCTCATGTTTAAGTTAATTGAATTGACCTCTAGGTGAAACACTGTTTCTTGGAAGCCAATGAAGGTAGTGTGATAATTTTGTCCATAGTCCATTAATGTGATTAAGAGTTCAAGTTAATTTATTGGGTATAATTATCATCAGTTGTATCATCATACTTTAGAGTAGGATTACAATTATACAACTCCTTCACCCCTTTTCATCCTAATAGATTTAGTTTTAGAAGAATAGATTCAAATTAATAAACCTAGGGAGCTATCCCCATTAACAATCTGGATGTTTGACCTAAAATTAGGTAACCTATAGCCTAAGGTCACTCCCATGTTGGACTAGGTTTTAGGTTGGGACATGAAAATTCCTCTCCTTAGCTTGGGTGTAACCAATAACTCCAACACATATGCCCCACTCGAACCTCATCATGTGTCACTCAGGTGTAACATGGGATGGTGATTTGAGAAAAGAACATAAAAAAAAATAATGTAAGGCTACAAAAAATTGTAGTATTTTAAAGAAAAAACTATTTAAATTTAAATGATTAGAAGGGAAATAAATAAAAAGTAAATATATGCATACCTTGACTTACCTTTATTATTAGATGGTTGTCTTCTATGTTTTTAGTTTTGATCATTGAGGGCATAGAGACTTCTTTTAATAAACCTAAAGATACAAAACTAAAGAGAAAAAACAAAAAAACACAAGAAATCCAAGGTAATTATTTGTATGTGGATGGGACGTACTTGGAAATTTGGCAAGCTAGGGTAACAAGTGCTATGTTAGACCAAATGACCAAGTCAAAACTTCTTTTGTAAATCAAGTAATTGAAAATCCAAGGCTATTAAAGATTGAGAAACTTAAAAGAGTAAACTTAAATTAAGAAAGGTAAACTCACGAAGTCAAACCAAAGATACATGTTAAAAATTATGGTAATCAAACATCAATGTAAAGGAAGTAACAATCCTTAAATAAAGATAAGAAAAATAAAATTGTAAAACAACATTAATGAGTGAGAAGTAACAATCCTTACTCAATAATCAAAGGAAAAGGTGCATAAAAGGGAAAACAAATTTGGTGAGAGAGAAGTATCAAGCCAACCTCACTCAATAATGTAAAAAGTAATTGAAAGTATAAATAGGCACAAGTGTCCAAAAAAATGGTGGTACAACAATGATATATGTTATAAGAAATCAAGTAAAGTCTAGAAATGTAGAGCCCTAGTGTAGAGAAAGAAATCCATAGTTTCTCAAGCATATTATTTTGTTCTAAGGATAGATAAAACTAAAACAAAGTAGTGCTATCATGTTTTTAGGATGTGAAGAAGGAAGTATAACATAAGGGAAAATAGATTTAGAATCACAATTTGCCTATCAAGAGGGGAAATGAAATGGGTGGAGGAGATAATAAAGAAAAAACCAAGGTAGAGGAACTCTTTATCAAATTAAAGACACTCAAATTAGGTTTTTCAAAACAAGAGGACTATTGACATTAAGGACTCTAAAAAACTTCACTTAGCCACACAAGTCTTAGGTCAACAAATGAAGTATGTAGATCATCTCTTGAAGGCTATATGTATGAAAATCAAAATGGACTACCTTCCCACAATGTGTTCCCAATTCCTCATGACAACTTATAGATCTATTGGTCTATTAGAAGATTAGGCACTTGGATGAGAAAGTAGGTAACACCACAAAATTTGTTGAATTCTCCTATTCCAATCTAGTAGCCTACCATACCCCAATGGACTTTGGCTCTATTGTGAGGTCAATTATGAAGTTTGATCTTTAATTGGAGACAAGATATATACTTATAATCACATATTTTGGTGTGATTTTGAATTTGTGATTTATATATTACCTTTTGTATATCATTTCCTTTCATTTCAAATGATTTAGATTTTAACTTTCTTGATGGATTTTGTCTATTCCTCCTCTATATGTATTTGGAGAACCAAACATGGGTGCAAAGTATTACTTTCCTTTGAATACTTGTAACTTGGTTTCTAAGAGAGAGAACTTAGAGAGTAAGGTATCTAAGAGTCTCTTGAATTTAGGTGAAATAAAATTGGTATTTTGACTTGGACCTTGTTTTATCCAATGTGGAGTGAAAGGGAAGGAAATCAAGAGGAATGAAACATTAAAAAATTTAAATTTATTCAAATTGCAAAAAATGTGACAAATATCAAAAAGGGATACAATGATATAAAAGTGTTATTTATTATTATAAGAATGAGGGAAGTATAGGGAAAAAAGCTAACACATGTTGTTATGTAAATTTTATCTATAAAAGAAGCAAAAGCTGAAGTTGAGAAGAAAGGTGAAGAACTTGTAATCATTGATAAAAAAAATTATATAAAAGGAATGATAAATATGGTGATTTTATGAGGAAGGCTAGGTTCTGTCCATGACATTACACTACAACTCATTAAAGAGAAACCTAATCAGGTGTATAAATCATGTGAGATAAATGAGGTAAGAAAAAGGTGGTATTTGTGAGGAAGGCCAAGTCATATCCATGGTATTATACTACAACTCACAAATGAGAAACCCAAGGGGTGAAAAATAGTGTTGGAAAATGAGAAAACAAATAGGATATAATTATATCATTAGGAATACTAGGTCTTATCCATGGTTTTACAATGAAACTCATGAGAAAAAAAGGGAAACCAAATTACCAAAAAGAAGGACTAATGTTTATGAAAATATATAACTATTGTAGAGGGTGAGACCAATGTAAGTATCCTATAAAAAGTTTTAGATAGATAGAATATATAAATCATGAAAATAAAGGAAGGATTAGGTAAAATACTTTAGGAATTGTGTGTTGGTGGGTTATTTGAAAATATGACCTTCATTGATTTGAAGGTGATAGGTACTTGGACCAAGATATATTTGACTAAGTATGTACCCCACCAATTTTGGGAATATTTACCTTATTTTCATGAGTGTAGTATAATTTAAGGACAAGATCACCAACATTAAATGTGAAAACTTTGACTCATTTGTTATGTTATTTGTAAATACGAGCCTTGTATTGATGATTGTGTTGTAAATCAAAAAGGTGATGTCCATCAAGGAGATCAAGAGAATGAAGACAAACTTTACGTATTTATTCATTGGGTATGATATCATGAAGATATATATGGAGAAATGGAAGCTCAACTTATAATGGAAGGACTAATTTAGAACCGTATACTATAGATAATGTCATTTCCTTAGTGGTATTTCATATATTAGTGTGATAGGCCCAAAGAGTAGGATAGAGATAAGGTGTCAATCCATGCAATTTTCATGAATTATCTTTTGGATAATTTTAATAACAATTTTGTTTGTGGCCTCAGCTTGGCCATTACATTATGGATGATAGGGTGTGGATAATTTTTTATGGATATTAAATTAAGCATAGAGTTTTTTTACATATTTATTTTTGAAATTACCACCATTATATAAAATGATAGTATGAGGGATACCAAAATAGAAAATGATTTAATTAAGGATGAATTTGGGTATGGTGGTACCAATGACATTAATGAGAGGCATATCCTCAACCCATTTGGTGAAATATTCTATGGCTATAATTATAAATACATGCCCATCTTGAGAGCGAGGTAATTTGCCTATGAGATCTAATCACCACATGGAAAATGTCAAAGGAGATTCTAAGGTTTGAAGTTTAGATAGAGGTGAATAAATTAAATCATCAAGAATCTAAAAATGAGTACACTCTTTAGAAAATTCAATGACATCCTTTTCAAGAGTGGACCAAAAGTATCCCATATGTAAGAATGTATGGGTTGTAACATGTCTTCTATAATGGCCATCATAAATTCCCACATGTGCTTGTTCAATAAGAGGAAGAAACTCATCTTGCATAAGAAAACAGATTAAGGTACCTTTAACAGTGTGATAGTATAGGATGTTTTATCAAAATACATACTTAAAATCTTATTTTTGAATGCATGTATTTTTGTAAAATTCTAGTTTGGGAGGATAAGTTTGGTGTTCTAAAAATTAATGATGTCTTTATACCAGGGCTTTATGGAATGGTGATATCCTCAATATGGTAGATTATCAAATCGTGTGGTTGAGTAGAAGATAGATATTTTATTATTTTTTTAAGAAAATTAGGATCAGTAAGAACTTGGTGCAGATGAAAAATAGATGTTGAAGAAGTGAGGGAATCAATAATAGAATTTTGACCTAGAGGGATAGGATCAATGGTGAAAGAAATGAAATATTTGGTGAGAGTAATTTTAATTTGATGATAATAAGTGTATTTTTTATTTTACATTGGTAATCACCATTGACTTGGAAGCGAATGAGTTAGGAATCACCTAAAGCATGCAAGTATTGGAATCTAAATCAAGGGTAGATCTCATTCTTAAGATTAAAGCTTGATACTCAAACATGTTATTAGTGATGTTAAATGTTATGAAAAAATCTAAAGGGATTATTTTTCCAAGAGGGATAATAATAATACAACCTATCCTATCTCTTTAAAGGCACTTAACACCATTAAAGTGAAGGGTCCTAGTATCCTCATGTAAATTAACATTAATTTTAGGAAGTTCTTCAATGACTACTTTTGGTTTAGTAGTATCAAGGAGGATAGTGAATTCATCAATTTTAATTGCTTCAAGAATAATAGTGAAGTAATGAAAGTAATCTTTAAGAGATATGTCTTGGTTGAGACCTTCAATATTGAGAATATTATCTTTGGGAAGACTATCTTGAAGGTGGTAGGTAGCAGGAATAGTAACTCCAGTAAGTTGATCAATGATGATTTATCCTTTGAAAAAAACATTGAGTAATAATTTAGAGATCAAATTCTATGAGAAGGACCATCCACTTACCAATTCTATCTCTAAGAAGAAAGGCTTTGGAGAAGTTTTAAAGGGGATCAAAATGGATGATAACATAAATGGTCTGATAAAGCATATAATGTCAAAGTTTTTCAGATATAAAATATATGGTAGGGAAATCATGTTTAACTTTTGTGTAATTTTTTTCATAATGAATGAGGCCTGAGCTAATATAGTAGATGGCATACTCTCTTGCAATATAATCATGTTGGGCAAGAATTACCCCAATGTATATGGGTGTGTAATAAGTGTATAAGATCAAAGGTTGATTTTTTGAAGGGGGAAAAAGAGTAGGTGGGTAAATTAAATTATTATTTCATATTATCAAATGTTTTTTGACAAGGATCTATAAATTATAGAGCATTACCTTTCTTAAGAATAAAATTGATGGAGTGGATATGGTAAGCCATTTCAGAGATGAATCATCTAATTGTCCCAAGTTTATCAAGATAAGAGCAAATATATGGAATGGATTGAGGGATGAGAATGATTATCATAGTGTTTATCTTAGTAGGGTCAACATAAATGCCATGGGTAGAAATTAATAATATTAATAATTTTCTAGATGTGACACCAAAGACACATTTATAAGGATTTAGTCTAACTTTGTATTTAAGAAGTTAGTCAAAGATGATGACAAGATCAAAAATATGAGTCTTATGAAATTTAGAATTATAAATGAGGTCATCCACATGGGTTTATATAATTTTTTGAATAAGATCATGAAAGATATGGGTCATTGTTCATTGATAAGTAGATCCAACATCTTTGAGTTTGAAGGGTATTTTAACATAGAAATAGGTGCTTAGTTCTATGGTTAAAGTGGTCTTATGTTGTTTATATCTCAAGAAACCATCCATAAGAGAACATTTCATAACCATTTGTGGAATTGATACTGGAATATATTGAAGGTAGAGGGAAATCATCCTCAGGACAAGCAGGATTGAGATTATAAAAATCAATATAGAAGTGAATGGCCATGGTGGCCTTTTTTAGAATAGGGACTATATTAGAAACTCATTCATAATAATTTATAGGTTTGATAAACTTAAAATAAATAAGTTTTATAATTTCTTTATGACATAAGGTGGAAATTTCAAGGGTAAATTTCCATTGGTTTTGTTGTATAGGTTTGGCATTGAGAGTTAATTCAAAATCCATGGAAATGGTGTGAATATCCTAATTGAAATCATGTATTTGAGCTAAAAGTTTTTTTGATAATGTTGGACATCCAAGTATCAATATTGAGATTGGGTTATGATGTAATTATCATCATATGTTGGATAAATGGTACATGCTTGAGATACAGGGGAAGTTTTAGAAGGTGAAATTTTGAGGCCACTAAAATTTTGTAGAAACATGATTAGAGGATCTAGGAATAATTTAGCCACTCCAAAATCATTGCATGTGAAGGTATATTTTGGGTAAGGTTCTTGAGAATTACATGGAGGGGAAAAATTAGTGTTCTCATCAATGAGATGAATAGTGTGATCATAACATAATAAATATGGGGTAAGCGGCTCTAATATATAGGGAAGGATCTTAGTAGTGTTATAAGTATGTTTTATGTCATTAGGTTCATCATCATCTAAATAAAAAAAGTGACCTATATGTTTGTATTGATGTTGATGACTTTAGGAATGGGAGCACTATTGATGGAATGGTAAGAATGCAATATTGATATTTTAGATTGGGAAGTTGAATGCTCCCAGGTTTGGGATCAACTTCATGCTTATATTGTTTTATATTATTTAGGTATTTGATGAATTGTCTATCAGAAGAGGTGATGGCCCTCATTTTATGAGTCTAAGGGTGACCAAGGAGTATCTTATAATATAAAGAAGAACCAAGGACCATAAATTTAGTTCAAATGGTCTTAGGTCTAATTGTTAGGGGAATTTAAATATAACCAAGTGGTTTTTGATTAGTTTTATCAAATACATGACATGTGAGATGGGTTTACTTGAGATGATCCTTATAATAGCTAGGTTTTTGGATGAGCCATAAATATGTCACATTAATATTAGATAATTCATCAACTAAAAATTTATGAATAAGGTTAGTATTAGTGGCTATTTTAATGAATAAGGGTGCATCATCAGTGTGGAAAATGATTTCATCATTAATCATGTCCTCTTCAAGAAATTCAATAGATGGTTTGGAAGGACAGATGGATTTAATGGTATGCATGTTGGTAGGTTGAGGCTCCATAGAGGGTAGTTATTTATTTATAGAATATGGATCTTAAATTTATTATAATTTTTACATAAGGAACTTGTAATGATAATAGGAAGTATGAAATAAATCCATAAGTGGAATCTTGCAAGGCATGGAGTTAAGTTCTTCGAGAAAGTTTTAACAAGATTTAGAAGAAGAACTAGTGCAAGGTTTAGAAGGTAAGGTATATTTTAAATAAATGGAATTTTTGGGGGTTTGGAAGAAGGAGGTGGTTCCTCATGGGTTTCCAAACCTAAATGAGTGGTTGTAGTATCTTTGAGAAGTTGTTCCTCCAAGAATGATTTCTTAGTTTTTATGATAGGATTTTTGTGAGTTGGCTTACGATGATAATTGACCTTAGTTATGTTAACATATAGAGAATTGTTTTATTATTGGTCATAGCCAGCATCAATAGAATAAATATCTTTGTTATTTTATTGATGATTAGATATGGAAAAGTTATTGATTATTAGAAGAAGAAGCTTTGGGAACCTATCATTTTGAGAAGCAATATTGTATTCATGATGACAAAGTTGGATCATAGATTCATGAATGAAAGAATCACCAAGCATGTAGGAGACAATAAATTTAGTAATCCCTTGAAACATTTTATGGGAATGACTAATGTCAGAGTTGAATGAATAGAACTAATTAGGTTCATACCATTTAGGAGGATTATTAGGATAAGTAAAGGATTTCAAGTGTAGTAAGAATTATTTAATTTACTTCATTATTATTGTTATGTGAGAAGATGGGGGAGTTTTAGCTTTGAAAACTCCTTTTTTGGTTTGAGGAGTATTTATGGTGATGGAATTGGTAAATATATTATTATTAATTTGGTAGTAGGTTTGAATTGCTTCATGAAGAAGTCTTAACATTTGTCTTGGTTAAGATCTTCATTAAGTGTTTAAACATCAAAATTTTGAACCTTATATTGAAGTGAAGGAGTTAAATAATTTATAAGGAGTTTAAATAAAATATCATTAGTCATGTTATGATCAGACTTATGGGACAATGATTTCCATCATTTGATAAAATCATGAGCTGATTCGATGGGAGATTACTTATCATTGATGAAATGGATAAGGCAATTTTTAGGAAGGTCATTATGTTGAAACTCTTTAACTAGAGAATTGACTAAATCCTCAAGTTTCCAAATGGAATGTTGGGAAATTTGGTTATACCATTCCAATACATCACCATTGAATGTTTCAACTAGAATTGTAGCTATGATGAAAGTAATAATTTGGATCCACTCTTTATAAATATTACCAAATGATTTAAGAAAAGATGCAGGGGATTTAGTCCCATCATAAATGATATTTGGTGATATATTACCAATATCAATTTACATGATGAAAGGATCTAAAGGCTCATTTTGGATATTTTGAAGCATTTTTTTATTCATGATATGTTGAGTAATAACATTTCCTAAGGAATCTCTAAGAAGTGGAGGAATAAAATTGGTATTGGATTGAGGATTAAAAACCAAAGGTTGATTAGACATATTGGTAAAATGATGTTGTAATTTAATCATTTGAGAGGTGTTATAATTTTTCATTATGTTAATTTATTGTATGACTTGTGAGAGAAGTTGAGTCATATCAATTGGTTGGTTGGTGTTTGTAGGAGAACTCCTTGAACTGGTATTAGGGGGAGGGTTATTGGAAGGTGGAATACTAATTGGATTTTTGGATAGACTTATATCAATGGATCCCAAATTATGTTGAAAATATTAAATATGAGAACTATAGTGATAGGTATAAAAAGGATCAGATCCACCTACTTAATCTTGTAGTGTGATTTGAACCATGTTACAATCTAAAAATAAAGGAGGGGAAGAAGTGCTCTAAGAGTCAGGATTCTCTTTTGAGGTAAAGAGAGGGAGAAAATAATACCCTATATAGTGTCTAATTGGATTTAAGTTATCCAATAAGATTATGATAGTGGAATTCATGATGTTTTGAGGAAATGAACATAATGCTAAGGAATGAAAAATATAGAACTATGCCATCTATATAGGAGAGTAGGGATAGTGACTATATAGCAAAGAAAAGCCAACAGTAAGAGTATAGAGTTGACTAGGTCAAATGTGTAATGTTGAATAGAAGTCATAAGAGTATAGAGTTGATGAGGTTAAATTAGTAATATAATCCAGGTGGTAGATAAGGTATAGAGTAGATCAAATTGACTTATTACTATAAAGAGGGAGAAACATAGTTTGATAAGGATACAGGGTCAATGAGGTTGACTTAGTACTATAGACTAATTGGTAAAAATGAGTACTAGGCTAACTAGGTCAACTTAATACTATAAATAGGTAAAAATATAGTCTAATAATAAATTATGTTAAACTAAATGACTATGTGCTAAGAACAAGGAAAGATTTTGTAAATATTTTTTGAAGCACAAAATGGAAACAAACACAAATAATTTTATCAATAAGAATGATCTAATTTGCACACAACACAAAACCTTGACCAACATTGTCCAATGTATTTTTTTGTAATAAAACATAAAATAATAAAATATCAAGTAATCAAATAAAAATTAAATGCTAACTAAATGGACATCTTGAGTGTTATTAGATTATTATAAAGTGTTATTTTAAGTGTGATAGGGAAGTTGGCTAAAAATACTAAACTATAAAGCAATCTATGGATGGTTTTAGGATGTTTACACTGAAAGGGATCTATATTAGCAATGTTACTATCTTAGTATTTGGGTTTACCTAATCATTTAACATTCCTACAATGATAAGGGTGTCGAGTGCTTTGCCAATATATATCATTAACCACATGGTTATACTTTTCCAAAAAACCAAGTTAACTTCTACCTTGGTGATGAAATCCAAGTAGGTAGGCCTTAAGTTTAAATGTGTTTTAAGTATTGTGTGATTTTTTAGTATGTGAAAAATGAGATTAAAATAGTGCAACTAAATGGCATTTTAAAAAACCACCTAATTAGACTATGTGAGCTAGTATGAGCATACAAACAACTAAAAATGAAAGTGTGAATTAATTAGTAGCATATAGTTGTTATTTCCTAAATTAAGAATGGTACAAATTCAATTTATATGAAACTATATGCAAACAATATATAATAGAGTTGATTGGGTCGTTATTGTTCTTTAGAAGCAAGAGTCCTTAAGAACTAAGTCAACCAAGTGAACTTAGTATTTTAGATAGAAGATAGGCTACAAAATTAAGTCAACCAGGTCAACTTAGTTTGCTATAGGTTTTAGTTTTGAAGACTACAAACTTGTATAAAATAGAACTATAATGAATTACTAAATTGAAAGATAGAAAAATAAAAGAACCTTAGTGGGTTGGAAGATGTTGAGGATTAAAGTTTTTTTGAAGTGTCTTAAATGCTACTTGCAAGTTCTACCAACTAAGTCAACTAGGTCAACCTAGTTCTATGAAACCCTATTTGTTAAATCTTGTTAAGATGACTAAATTGACCTGATCAACTTAGTTTATTATTTGTATGCTAAATATAGGACCATGTCAACCTACATAACCTAGTTTGTTGTTCTAGATGTTGAATGGGAGACTAAACTAACCTGTTCAACATAGTTTGTTATCTAGAAATAATAAGAGTACCATGTCAACTTGCTTGATCTAGTAACTTGTATTTGATTAAGACTTATATAGAGAGAATAAAATCATTTTGATGTGATTGTATGTTAAACCTGCACATAGAAGATAGAACTATACTAACCTAGTTAACCTAGTATCTTAAATATAAAAAATAAAAAAATGATAGAAATGAAAAGCATGAAAGAAAACATGCAATGCTTAGATTCATGTCAATTTCACTAGAATTTATGCAATGGGAAATATATTAGATCTACAAATAGTAACTATATTGGAGAAGATAGATCCTACTTACATTTTCAATTGGATATACATTAGATAATCAATGTCACAACTGATATGGATCTGATAGACCTAGCCAAGGGATATTTTAATACAATAATATCACTAGGGAGGGTTTAAAATCCTATATTCAAGTAAAACTATGTAATAACCTTAATGAGGTCCTATGTTTTCATATTCACTAAAGTAATTTCAAGTAAATCAAAAGTCTAATCTAGTGCTCACCAAAGCTTGTGGCACAAAGTCAGGCCAATAAACATTAAAATTAAATATGCATAAGAGAATCCTAATTATGATATGTATAGGTAAAAATCTAATGCATGGATAGAGACACATTATTCAAAAGGCATGACTTATGATACTTATATCTATTAAAGAGAGGATCAAGGTTAGAGATACTTACTTAGAAGATGAAAACATGGAGACTCAATCTCTCCCTTAGCCAAAGGCTATTCAAAAGAGGTTGTTGTAATTTGTAAGGATCACTAAGAAAGGTCAAAAAATCCAAGATTTCTCCACAAAACTAGATTCTTTTCCAATTAGAAACCCTGAACTAAGACTCCTCAAGTAGAATGGTGGAAGAGAAGATTGTAAAGAAGCACAAACAAATAATAACTCTTGATGTCTCTCTAAGAATGGTGAACTAGATGTGTTTATATAGGTGGATTTAACCCTAAACCCTTTTGAAATTTTAGGCCAACAAGGTCAACAAAGTATTAAAATTGATTAAAAAAAACATACTATATAATGAACTATGTTAGCTATGGCTGACTTAGTTCTTAG
The DNA here is from genome assembly GCA_037957365.1 of Torreya grandis. Taxonomy (NCBI): domain Eukaryota; kingdom Viridiplantae; phylum Streptophyta; class Pinopsida; order Cupressales; family Taxaceae; genus Torreya; species Torreya grandis. Next base: position 1,021,369 of record JARHVA010004796.1, on the reverse strand, counting down.
TAAGCTATTGTAAATAAAAATAAAAGGTCGATGTGGCTGACATAGTCATGTAAACTATGAAAAAGGGGTTTAGGATAGGTAAAGGGATAATGAAGTTGTAAAATGACTATATGGGTGTACAAAATGGGAGGAAAAGCTTGGGGGAATATTTTTAAGAGTTGGTTAGATTGGTAATAAGTGGTAATAAGGGATAACAATACTTGAATCACTAATGGTCTACCCACCACTTTCATGGTGCACCCCTTAGGGAATAAACTCAAAGAGCTTGAGACTCGATGGGTTATTGCAAGATACAGATCATCAATAATTGTTAAATTTTGAAAATATTATGTGTATACTCTTAGAGTGATAAAATGAATAAACATTTGGTAGGATAATTCATGGAAAGTGGGGTGAATTAATCTAAATTTTAGATTTGGATTATCTAGATCATCTAAAAGTTCCTAGAAAAACTTAGGCATAAAATTCAAATCAATTAGATCTATACCATCTATATTGTTATGAAAATTTCTTGTCCCTTTACATAATGACTTCAATCATTTAATGCTTAGTGAATTCTAATGTCTAGACTACCACATGGCCTAGGCATCCTTTGGACTTGTCAAGCTAACTGCTCAACCATTATCCAATCTAATGACATGCCTAATTTATATCCCTCATTAGAGATTAGAATTAGAATGATTTTAGGAGATAAAACCCTAGGTCAACATCCACATAAATAACCCATGAGGAGGTGATGAACTCTCACTCATCATTTTTGAGTCACTTAAGTCCCTAGGAACAAGGGGTAGCATACACGACATTTTTTTAGGTTGGACTCAACAAAACAAGTAAAATAATGTGTTTTTGGTCACCCAAGTTACCTAAAGGGGAGAAGGAGAGAGCATAAATGCAAGGATTTACAAAAATTAAACTAATTTATAAAATTAAACTAAGTTATTTAAAAAATAAGAAAAAAAAATAAAAGTGATCTTAGGATCTCTAAGTCTAAATTTGATTGTTATTTTTAAACACCTATTTGAAGTGTGATTGAAGTTTGGCCTTTTTTGAAACTTTGAAATGACATAAATTTGTTTAAAAAATTATTTTAAGTACCAACATATAAGTGAAATAACTTTTTAGAATGTAAAACCTCTTCTCTTTTGTTTAACTCCCTACATAAAATGTTAAAGGATTGATTTATGCCGGTTTAGATTGCCTTAGCAAAGTAAACTTTTAAACTTTTAAGGTCTCAAGTTTTGGCATGAATTTTATATTTTTATTATAATAAAAAATATATAACTTATTGATTTCACTAATTATTAGGCTCAAAATCATTGATTTTAATTATCAAAGTCATTATTTTTCCTAAAAAGTGGTGAAGTTGTCAAATACCTAATAGACTGTTACCTAAAAAGTTATTGATTTTACGTAGCAAAGTCATTGATATCTCAGGTAAAAGTTGTTTAAATAAAATTCATTTTTTGTCAAAATCTTTGATATTCAATAAAAATGTCACTTATATTATTTAAAAACATAGTAAAACACAAAATGAAAAAACTAATGATTTCATCAAATTTTTAGGTCAACGTTGTCGATTATTAGTAAATAAAAAACATGAGAATCTGAAGGAAAAATTATTAAAATAAGTTCTAAAATGATTTTTTATTTTCTCTTAAGAGGTCAAAAAATTCTCTTATGATGAGTGTGTGGTGTGTGGTCCTACTGGACATGCCATTATGTATGCAATAGAAATCTAAGTGGAAAAATACATTAGTCACTTAGTAAAATTAACGTAAAAAATAAGCTTAAGAAAAATAATTCTCAAGACTAGATAATTGGGGGATTAATATAACAATATCAAACTAGATACAATGATAAAATAAAGGATAACTTACCTTGACCTTCTTTGAAATGAGAGTTTGCTTGTTGGTATATAGTTTCCTTGTGCTCAGTTTGCATCTAATGGAGTCTTTATCGATGTTCTTGCTTTGTGGGTAACACATCCACTTTGTTCACTTTGGGTTTAGATTTTACATGTATTGGAAATGAATCTCTCTCTTAAATAGTTTGTCTTAAAAGAGGTTTTTGAAGGTATTCTTGCATAATAAAATTATACAAGAAAAGCTTATTTTAGAATGGTGAGGTCTTGGGTATTTATATCTTTTCATGAAATCCCATGAATCAACCATGACTTTTAAATCCAAGATCAATATGTAAGGCTCATAATTGGCCTAATTATGGAGGTAAAATGGATTAAATTTTGTAATTAATAAGCATGGATTACCATTTTAGATTTTTATTTTCATTGAATTTTGAGTGCTTTCTTAACTTTTTAGGTGATGTCATGACCTGATATTTTACTTTTTAAAATTTTAAATTTCAGATATTCACTAATTAACTATGTATTTTTAAATTATTTATTTAATTTGGTTTTATTGGGTTTAATCAATTAAGTAATTTTGATTAGTCTTTTGACCTTTTCTAAAAGTTTGTTATGTGCCCCACTCAATTGGTAAAAAGTATTAGTTTGCTTGGTCACAACTTGATTAAGGATGAATCCATGGGAGATTATAATTTAATATAGGATAATAACCCAAATAAAAAAGCCTCAACATGATTTTGTGCATTTACATCTGATGTGTAGATGAATTTGGGTCTTTCAGTGATTTCTAGGCTTAATTTGCATTGTTTACTATAAATTAGTCAGAATTCCATTTAGACATGCAAGTGGCCAAAAATTACTGTCTAAAAATAGGAATATATTTAATTTTAAATAAATGAGTAAAAGGTGGATGAATGGACATTAGAGTTAGAGCTGGAATAGTGGAAACAACTAGTATAAATGCAAATGTAGCATTTGGAACCAAGGGTGTACATGTGTCTAGAGCCTATTTTCCTACATCTATTGGCTTTGGGATATTACTAAAAACTATTTATTTTAATTTTTCATTAATTTATTCCTATTTTTCATCTTCTACCTAAGGTTTATCTTATAACTGAAGAGCCTTACCCTTGAACTCTTACTCTATTATTTATGCACCATCCTTTGTGATGGAAGGATCATATTGGATCATCTAAGCAAGCCTCATATGAAAATAAACATTATGCATTATTATATATACTTAAAATTAATCCTCAACATTAAAAAATATAAAATCATGGATATATTCATAGTTTGTATAATTTTGTTTGAATTTTCTTTAGAACTTATTTATTTATTGCATTATTACATGTCTGGGGTCCCAAACCCTGAATTTAACTAGTGTGAATCTAAAATAACCTCTTTTATTTGATATATTAGCCAAATTTTATCAAATTTAGGAACTATGGAATCCCTATGATGAGTGGTGTCTGATGACTTTTTCCAAATTTTCCATCAAGTTTTCATCAACATTATTAGACAACTGATAAAAAATTTATTACTCAGCCAACTTGTCTAGTATAAGCATGGGCAAATAGAATGGGGTTACCAGTGTAACCTCTACTATGATAAATATATGGTCCTAGTAAAACCAATAGTCACCTAATTAATTAAGTGATATTATGATCTATGTTGATAACCTTAGCATTGATATTCCATTAATTTCTTTATAAACTGTTGGATAGAAAGTATCTACTATCTTCTACATATGATATTTATACTTATGAATATGGAGATGGTCAAAATCATAAAATTTCATTTTTGGTATTATTTACTACCAATGGGAAGCCCCATTAAATTTATTTTCATAAATATCATTACAATATAGGAGAACATATACAAATTATTTTCAAGTTTCTTGTGCATGACTCTCTAGGGTTTTTAATTAAAACTTATGATTTGCCCCATTTTCTTTAAAAGATATAATAATAGATCCATAAATCATCCACATAAGATATGGATGTTTCACCTTGAATTTTGTTCAATATATCCATGACAATTCTAACATCAAGTCTGAATTGGGTAATTGGGATTTTATTCCTCTTAGTAAACTTGCAAGGGTTATGAGCTTAGCTAATTAGGGTAACCCTAAAATTATTATCTTTGAACCTCTCATTGAAATTTTTTAGTTTTAATAGATGTATATTATTTTAAGTGTATAGTGCTTCTCAAAGGCTAGACCAACCACATGCTATAATATATGTTTTTTTCTAAAAAGTAAAATGTCCTTTGTACATGTACCTACTATAAATAAATTCAGACTAAGTTAGTATAAGTAAATACCTTAGGCTTGGCCATTAATTTGTGAATATTGAAATTTTTTATTGAAAAAAAGTCATGTTTTTATTCTCTCTCATAAAGAGTCACATTTTACTCACCCTTTTGTGGTTGAATGACATCAACCTTTGCATAAATGGCATAATAATGTTTGAATGCATTTTTTATAACAGCTTGGTTGAATTATGTATCATTGAATTTTTGTATATTTCTTAAGTAGAACATTTAAGGATTTGGTTTTCAGTACTTAGCCTCTATTATTGTGCTAACTAAGATATATGTTTTATTCAAAAATTAGGGATCTCAGTTGATATGGAACTCTGGATAACAATTTGTAAGTTAGTAGATTGGCAATGTGACAAAACTTTACATGGAGCACAATGTATATTTTATTTTATTATAATGAAATCATTGTTTGAATCCTCCATTCATGATATTTAAATTTATAATAACTATCATTTTCAACTGAATTTTTTATTTGAATTTGATTTTTTTAATGTAATATTTTATGGGCTTATTTGAGACGTGGCACTTTGTTGTTATTTTTCATCCTTTAAATCTTTAATTTATCCATAGAAATTATAAAATTTTCATGAATCACTTTGTCATGATCTTTATATTTATTATTTTTAATTGATTATGTCCATAATGAAATGTAGCCTCTAACTATGTTATTTTAGGATACATGTTGGATTTACACTTTATCACTTGATTTATGCCTATTTTTATGTCCCTAAGTCATGTTATTATCATAAGAAACAAGGTGATGACATGTGGAATAAAATGTGGTAGATTATTATCCTAGAATGGGCACATGGATTCAATGACAATGGTATTTGATTGTGTAAAGGATGACACATGGTAGTTTGTTGTTTCATTACTTACTTTGTATCTTCATATTATATAAAATTAAATATTGACCTATGTATACTAAGATGACAATACGTGGCATGATATTTCTTAGTCACTCAACTACATATCTTTGTAACCTATATTTTCACCCATAGAGTATGAGATAAAATAATATTTAGACATGTGTAATAATCTCACTTCGATGGTTAGCTACCAATTTTTAAGATTTAGTTTTTTTTCATCAAAGACTTATAATAAAATAATATGGTGACACTTGGCATGATATCATGCAACCAATCTAAGTCATAATTTTTTTAAAGTCTAATGGGACTTACATAGTCCATATAATTTAGACAAAGAAGTTACCCTTCACAAATTCAAGTGCAACCTAATAAACCAGGCATTAAAATGATTATCTTGGTTACTCAAATCGATCAAATGAAAATTAAAACTTACCTTTTCATCAATTAATGCCTCATTTTTTATCCAAAACTCATGAAATAAAAAGTGAACATTAGAACTTAGGCTTTGGTATATTTGTGTTTTCAAGGTTAATTTATGTCTTGATGGGGACCAAGCATAGAGCTTTGAAAGATAAAGGGTCCTTACTTGATTTTGTTTGAAAATGGGGTATGTTTGTCACAAAAATGATGACTCAATGGGGAAATACTCTCAATTATTTGAGAACCAATCATTTCTATTCTAACTATCATATAGAACTTTAAAAACTATAAATTTTAATAAAATCAAAGAATTGAAAGAGACTCCAACATAATCATGAAATAAACTATCCATTATCAATTTTAAAATCATGTGAGATATTTTATGGTTATTTCCAATTTCTATGTGAGTTTTAAAAAATATTAAACAAAATATAAGTTCTCTTTGCCTTTCTTTCTCAAATTATTTTAAATTTTATGTATGTATGGGAAGTTGGGAATTTCTCTAATTCCATCTAGGAATCCTTAACCCTAATAAAGATACCTATATTTACATTAATAATTTACCTATTGACATCAAGGCATCCATATTACCAATTGATATTACTTGAGTCATCCCTCATCCATGAGTTCTTTCTTTATAACTTTATCTTGGAAGAAAGGTTGGGAACCATTATTATCTAGGTGTATGGGAATCAAATTTATTATAAAGAGATTCCATTCATATTTTGTCTTTTTCAATGTTCATTATATCTTAGACAATTTTTAAACATGTAAATGTGAAATTTATCTTTTAAAATGAGAATTATTTCTAAAATTTGTATGAAAATGTCAAAGTAACTTCAAAACATATGTAATCCAAATAAAGTTATACATTTAATTATGATACATAACTTGATATTGAGACCCAAATTTATCATGAGTAACTCCATGAATATCTATAAATTTGATTGACTTCCCTCTATAATAAATTTCAAAAAATTGTATGCAAGTGGTCATGAGGACCTTATTTGAAATAAAATAAGTGAATGAAAATTTAATCCAAGAAAACATGAAATATAATCTAGAAACTGAGGAAATATAATCTAGGAAAGTAAGAAATATAATCTAGAAAAGTAGGATTCTAATCTATGTAAATAGAAAATATAATCTATAAAAGTAGGAAATCAAATCTATAAAAATAGGAAATCTAATCTAGTCCTATTACTAAATCATAACTCATAGTTAGTTTGAGAGGATCCTAGTTGGAGTAGCCATGAAATAGTTGTCAATTAAATGGAAAATTAAGATTATTATCTTGGATGTATTTCAATAAAAAATATTATTACCAAAATTTTAGAAATCTAATATAGTCCAATTCATATGGAGTGAGATTATCATGTTGTCTTTTATTATCATGTGCTTTGTCACATATGAGGAATAGGTTTGAAATACCAAAAAAAAAAACTTTTGATCTTTTTTCAAACCATATTTTTAAAATTTCCTATTCTTTATTAAAATTATTTAAATATTTTATTCATGTATCCTCTATTTGGAAAATGTCTAATAGTCTTGGTTACATCATTTCATCACCTTCTATATACTCTTGCATGAATTGGTTTGTTAGTAACTTAAGTATAATGGGAAAATATTCTTTTTGACATAGAATAATAAAAAGGGTGAAGCCTTTGATGCTTGTTTATACATGATTATTTTCACCCATAATGAATACTTCATTTATAAATGACATTATATTGGTTTGCTTTATGTGGATTTCTTTAAGGGCATCAATTAAATTATTGTGCACTGATTAACAACTTAATTTCCTTGTAGATAATATTTCAAATAAAAATTGACTATTATATGATTATTATATTCCAATTTAATTAATTATATATATTGGAAATTTGGACCATTAACACATTAATGAAATTTGTGTTCCAAACCTAGTCAAAATATTTTAATCAAAGAATTTGATTACATCTTGTGATCTAGAATTCTCATAAAAGTTACTTAAGTCCATCAAGTGTAATAATTTATTACTATAAATATAAAATTGTGCCCAATTTATTAATTATTATTAATTCCCCCTAAAAAATGAATACTCCATATTATGAAAGGGCATTCTTAAATCACATGTTTCAAAATAATGGTTGCATGTATTTATCTTTTACTAAATACTTGACATCGATGACAAGTTATAACATGATTGTGTGAATCCTTGAAAATATTAGGCTAGCAGTTTCCCATCCTTAATATTTTGTGGGATGTCAAATTTCCTAAATTATTTCTACCCCCTATATTCTAATTTAAATTATCAATGATGTATGTAGCTTCTTCTTTATAAATGCACCTCAAATTGATGTCTTCATAAAATTTTCAATACAAAACTCCCTTTTTATCATATAGTGTGTTGATTTTATCTTGAGTGTTATACTTTTTTATCTATTCAATTGAAGGCGACATGTAATTATAATCAAGTAATGAATAATATAAGTATACTAATCACCACTAACTATTTGGGCCTTGTTGACTTACTCAATGGAGATGTGTGGATTAGTTTATATAACATTTAAATGATGCATTTCCCTTATACCATTTTAGTAGGTCTAATTTCTATGTAAATTTTTTTAAATTATACATACATTCTAACATTTATTCACCTATTTCATTCTACCCAAGTTTAATATTGATAGCTAGATGTGGAACAATGACATGTCTTATTACATAGAATATAACATTTTAATTTATTCACTTCTTTGATCAAATCATATATCTATCTGTAAATCATGGAATATTTCAATTTTAAATATTTTATATTGGTGGTCATGAATGTTATGGGATTTTTTTGTATTAAACATTTTGATTACTCACTATAACTATAGTATGTTTTGATGCAAATGAATACAGGGAGAGGTCAATGGTAAAGTCTGAGCTAATTAAAATTGGAGCTTGGGTGGTGGAAATTTTAATATATTAAATGATTTCTTTAATTGAAATATAAATTATACATTTTAATCCTTTATAAACATATAATTTAAGTAAATTTAAATTTATGAAAATCTTGAAATGAATTTTTGAACATAATTTATCTTACCAAAAAAATATTTGAGATCCTTTTACTGTTAGGTATGTAACTTTTGAAATAGATTGAATTCTTTTAGGGTCAGTAGAAATACCTTTTATTGGTGATAAAATTTCCTAATAACTTACCCACTATGAATATAAATATATTCTTCTTTAGGTTCAATTATATTGCATACCTTCTACATCTATTAAATTCTCTATATAAGTGAGTCACACAATATATTCTATCCTTAGAAAAGACACTTAGATTATCCATGTAATATTGATGCACTTAACAATGAGTCCTTGAAAACTAAAATACATGGCATGATAGAAATTAAAACCTATATTTATTTGTGAAAAATCATTTAATTGTATGAAAAATATACCCAATTAGTATTGAAATCAATTTTCATTCAATCATAATTCTCTACTCATATATGGTTGTAGACTGAAAATCCATTCAAAAAAATACATCATTTTACACCCATTAACTATCTAAATAACTTCATTTGGATAAGTAAATAGATAATTATATTTATTATAGTCCTTATTTTTATTTCTAAAATCTATGCACAATCTTATTTTACCATTCTTTTTCTTCACATGAACTAGATTAGCACCCAAGTATAATATATGATTGGGATTATGATTATGGCATCTAGTAAATTTTTAACTTATCTATAAATAACAGGTTCCTAAATAGGGTTAAAAATTATTTGTATTTGTTTGAAAGGTTAAGGTACTTCACTGATATGTATAGTATGTGTTAAAACTCTAGGATTAAAAACCTTTAAATCTCCATAAGTTTAGGCAATCACATCCTTATATTTAGTTATCAATTATTTTAGTTTTTTTCTCAAAACAAATCACACTAATATTGACATGGTGGGGATATTCATATATTCCTAAATTCATATTTAAAAAATTATATTCACATGTTTTAGGATACTTTTATTTGTTAGCTTGATAATCCATGCCAAATAGTCATTGTAATGATATCATTCCTGTAGGTTTTTTATTTTATTTAATTTGAATAATATCATCATCATCATCATCATCGACGTATTTTTTTCTCATTGGGTCAAAATAATTATCATAATGATTTTGGATCCAAACACATATGAATTATTCATGATCTATATGATCTTACAGTCATCATCAAATACATATAAATTATCAACATTATTAGGAACTAGAGGACATAGTACTAATTTAACCAAAATATTATATAGTTTTGACTCCTGAAGTGGTGTCAAAATTTTTCCATTTCCTATAATTTGATTATTTTAACTTGGGGTTGATATTATATTTAAATATTTAAATGATTCCATTGAATCCCAGGCTATGTAGTTATATTTATTTAGATATGATAACTTATATTACTATTTACTCCTAATTTAGTTGACCTCTAGTGATGAGTCATTAAACATAAAAAATTATTTGAGATTGTGTTTCAGTGAAAAATATAACCCTAAGATTAAGGAATCATATTCTACATGATTGTTAGTGAATGTAAATTCTAATTTAAGAGAAATAATGTATTACTTTTCATTGGGGTTAATCAGAGTTATGCCTACACCTAAACCCTATTTAGAGTAAGCCTTATCAAAATATAAGGTCCATAATTATGAAGGACCTTAAAATTCCCATTCATGATTATTAGGATTAGTCATAAAAATGTAAACTCCTACATGTGATGAATAAAAGTTAACTCTTTAATTTTTGGCATTGTATTGTGTGATTGCATATTTCAACCTTAGTTCTCTATCAACCCTAATATGTCTGGATACTCAATTTCAAGGCATACACATATGTGATAAGTTTTTCCACATATATCCATTCAATGTTCTTAAAAATCATGACCTAAGAGAAGGTAATAAGCCTCAACAATATCAACTACAAGGATTCCAATATATTTTTAAGATGTGGATTAGGAGAAAGGTCCATGTGTACATTTAAAAATTCTTTAGCAATAGGGATAAAATACTTATCCAATTATAAGACCACTCTTTTATACTTATCTAGAGTCAAACCTAACTTCCTAAAAATAAAAATGGGCATCACATTAGCTGAAGCTCATCAATAAACTAAGAAATTATGCATTTTTAATAAAGATTATGACAATCGTCAATAATGGTGGGACCCTAGGTTTGTCTTTCTAATGACCATATTGGTATGTGTAGTCTTGGAATTTTTAGTAGATGGTTGTTAGTCAAGGCTTTTCACATTAATTCTCTTTGTTATGTAATTTGATCTAACTCATGAAGGATAATTTTTGCCTTTATCTTCTTCATATCCTCTACTAAGTTATATAAACCTTTGTTATATGGATCAATAGGTTGATATTGATCATTTCCTTTTATTAGAGGTGGATTTTTATTAGCTTTTTGATCTATAAGAATGACTACATTATTATTTGGAGGTGTAGAGGTGGTATTGGGATGGTGATTCTTATTTCTTAGATTGTAAATATTCCTTTAAAACTTCTAAATGAAATAATTTGAAGTATATGCAATAGATATTGAATATGAACACATAATATATCTAGTGATGTAATTAATAATAAAAGACAGATAAATGTTGACACATAAGTTAACATTGAAAACATCAAAGAGGTAAAAAACATGGGTTGATCTTATCCATATAATTGAGATACATAACCTAATATGAAATCCTTCTTCCTCTCACTTATTTTCTTAAAAAAACTTCATATAAATCTTTGTGTAAATGTAATGAATACATGATGTCTTGATGTATTGATTTTCACAATGGTGTGTAAATTACCAAAGGCGTGAAACCCTTTTTATATTTGTGTGTGGAGGTTTATAGTTGTAACTAATGTGTGTAACCTTTCCTTGAGGAAACCATAAATGGTAAATTAATAAATATGTTTTATTATATTTATTTACATGAGATTTTTAACCCATATTAATAATAATAATATTTTTTTCATTAACCTATATATGCTAAGGGTATAATAAAGGCACCACTTAAGAATTAAATGTTCTAACACTTCCCCCTAATGTTAAATGGGGATACATGCCATACTCACCTTAAATAAATAAATTATACTCAATGAACCAACTATAATTATTTTAAGACACATGTAATATTTGAAGAATTTGAAAGCCTTCATCATTCCAAAATAACCTTTTGAAACAAAATTAATTATAATCCATAAAAAACTTAAAGTAAGTTTAGGCTAGCATGATCATGAGACTACATGTCATAGTTTCACATGAATAAGCATCCAAGCATATAATGGATCATTTTATAACATAAAAACATAAATAATTCTAAGTACAAATTATAATATAAAACTTCCAAATGAATTTTACCAAAATATTATAAAGTTATATATTACAATTATTTATAATGAGAAGTATAGAGAAGAATGAAACACATGACCATTAGGAAATGACATTGCCATGCACACTCCCCTTCAATGGAAACTCCAAGAGACCTAACATTATACAAAATAATTTAATGACACACATAAATAATTATATGTAATTCATTATTAGACATCTCCAGTATTGAAAAAAAAAGGTGTCCTCAACTTTCATGTGATGTATATAAAATAATTAAGTTAGTTAAACATTATATTACTTACTAGAAATATATATTTTTTAAAATAATTTGTCTTAAAAATCAATTGAAATCTTAATATGCTTTTTACCATCTTTCAATGATCTAGAATTGGGTCTAACATAATATTGAGGTATGTAGCCTCTGATACATAAAATATGGATAATTTTAGCATGATATTCAATCATCAAATCAAACAGATATGAGACTAAAATAAATAATTTTAGAATTTTATTAATAAAATCCTTGGTAATTAAATGATGAGGAGATAATTAATAATAAAAAATCCATTTACACTTTGAACTCATAACATATATTATTATAAAATGAATCATCTAATCATGTTAGCATGAATTTTCCCCACTTATCAAATGAAATCATCTTAACCATAGAAACACAAAAGATCCTTTCTTAGTAAGCACGGTCTTTCTACCAAATGCAATAACTAAACATGATCATCTTGTCAAATGATACATAATGTTATGTATATATTTTATTTTAATGATAACACATATGAATTTAAAATAATTATAAATGTGATAATTTTGAAAACAATATAATGTCTATATATTTTCTTTGTTTTCTTATCTAAAACTAATATATGTATTACATTATAATTATAATTAGTATTTTGTAAAAATAAAACTAAATAGTATTACTAACAAATACCATTGTAGTTAAGACACTATAAATTTAGTTGAAATATAAATAAATATTAAGATATGAAACTTATAGTGGTATTGTAACATCACTATGAATAAACTCTTAAAGTATGAGAGGAGTTAGCGTCATGATTTTTGTTTAGGGTTTAGTGTGTTGTTTACCTTGTAAGTAACACTCACAAGTTTCATGATGAGAATAAATAACAAGAATACCAACCACAAGATCATATCTATACATATATAAACTTATAAAATTAACCTAACCTAATATTTCATGTCATAATTGAGATTTATCTCTACTATGTAATGAAAGATAACATGTAGAGGAAATAAAAAACATGTATAAACCATTATGTTGAATTACTTTAGAACTAAAATAATTATATTTATTTATAATCAAACCACTTGTCTTTAATAAAATTTGATATGAAATTATCATTTGTAAGTTGGAAATATTATAATAAGTTTTTATTAAGGTTAAGAACATATAACTCATCATTTATAACAACTTTTACAAATTTAGATTTTCCTTGCTTAGTAGCTTCTAGAAATGTATTATTACTTAAATAAATCATATATATATATATATATATATATATATATATATATATATATATATATATATATATATATATATTGTTATAAAAAATACTTAATAAAAAATTAATATCATATGATTCATCACTATCTAAAACCATTCATTTTTGTTAGAATCAAACAAGCTAGCTTACCAAACAATAATGTTAGTATTTTGATCCTAATTGTTGTTCTAATTCTAGTTTTTATTTTTCTATTGATTATGATTATAACCTTTATTCCCTTTATTATTTTTAAATGTTTTGTTTTTGTAACATTTTTTCATTCTATGTCCAAATTTACCATATAGATTTTAATTTATATTAAATTTAAATTTATGATTCTTATTACCAGGTTTTTTTTCCTTTTTTTGTCATTGATAGAATTAAGGCTATAGTTTTGGTTTTTATTATTTTTATAAATAAGATTAAGTGTGAGAATTTCTCAAGTGAAAATATCTTTAAAATAAAAATTAGACATCACTTGTTCTTCTCAAATAAAAAGAGCAAAAATAGTAGTGAAGTCTAGGATGTCTTGCTCTTTTTGGTATTTTGAAATAAGAATTGAAATAAAATTGAAAAATAATTTATGAATTTTTAATTTAATAATTAAGTATAGAAACTTATATTAAAATTACATCCATCTTAATAACATTTTGTGTTTTGAATTTTTACAATAAATTTAATAAATTTTACATCACCTTCCATTGATTTCGTTAGAAATTCAAGAATAAGCTTAATCATATTATATATATTATTTTAATCATGTATATACTTTATGAGTTTTTATGCATCATTGTGAGACTCTTGATTACTAATATAGAATATGAATTCATCCTTAACACTCTACATAATAATCAACATGGCTTGTTTCAATTTTTGGTGAAACACATTGGTAGTCTTAGGTGTAAAATGTCATCATGAAAAAGGTTTTTCCATAATAAAATAAAAAATTATATAGATTTTGAACATTAAATTCATCTTTAATACAAATTTTTCAAATATTATTGTTAGACCCATTAAGTATTTGAGATTTATCAAGCATAAAATTAGGAGAATCTATAACTTCACTTCAAATTTGATAATAAGACACTATAAAAGATTATAAATAATTATTTTAATGTGAATTTATTCTATAATTTTCAATAAAAATAAATATTCTAAGGTTTAAACAATAATATCCCCTTGTTTGAAAACAATTCACAAATGCAAATAAAAATAAAAAAGTGTAAGTTGTGTCACAATACCAATTTTACACTAAAAGAGATGAAAAAACATAAAAGGAAGATTTAAATCAAAATATGGACCATCAAATGTGTTTTTAATGCATAAAATGTATAAATAGATTAATCACATGACTATGTTCGACAAAGGATTTTCTAGGTTAAGTGTGGAAATAATCGTAAATAGATAAGGATTTTTAATGTAAGATAAGGCACAAAAATAAAAATTAATAATATATTTAAAAATTATACTTAACTAATTACTTTTAAAAATAAATTATTTTTTACTACATAAGGTTTGACCAAAAAAAGTATGGTGTGATTTGAACTCTAGACCTTGTCTTTAAAAGTGTCTTACAAAGTTACACTAGCCAATTCTCCTATGACCATTTAAAATTATTTAAATTAAATATAAATAATCCAAAGTTCATTTAATACAATTTAATATTTAATAAAAAAGGATTAAATGCATGCAAAATAAATTGTAACTTGCAAATAAAAACTTTAAATTTGATTTTTTATTTTTTTGAGTAAAATTAATAATAGAAAGTGGGGTCCTCCACTTGGTTGAATGTAATATTAATATTTATTAAATAAATAATTTTAAAAAACTATATATTTACCATTTTAATATTCTTGTAAATGTATAGGCCTTGGAGGAGATAGAGGAGCTGTTGTAAGTTGTAGGAGGCCAAATTCGTCCCTGTAAAATTCAAGAATCACCTCCAAATAGCCTTTGGAAAACATAGAACCCAAAAAACCAAAATTATATGTTAAAAATATAATTTTTATATATATTTGAGTTGTTTTGAATATATAATGGTGCACATGAAAGGTTTAAAAAATACAAAACATGATGTAGATGCTCTTGGGGTTTCACAAGAGGTTTTAGGTAGTGAAAACAAAGATGATCAAACCTTTAAAAAAGAAAAACAAGTTGTAGAATGAATAAAATAAAATTTTCTATTTTTTAACTCCACCTAAGGCTATATAAAGTTGTATCATCATGCCATTTCTACTCTTTCTAGCTATAAATATTGTCAAAGGCCAACACAACATTGATCAAGCTAAACAATTGAATTTGATCACTCAAAAAATGAGATACAAACATTAGAGATATTAAAAACTGAATTTTTATGAAATTTCAACCTTCAACATGCCATATATGGATTTAAAATCATGATCCATGTTTATTTTTTCTTTAAAATGATCTTTGATTTCTTGAATGGAGTTTTGAACATTTGAATTGAGGTTGAGGATGCTAAAAATCTAAGAATTAGGCCTCCACAATGATTAAAAAAAATTACTCTCCATCTATGTCATACACGAGGGTGATCATTGATTAAAATATTTGAAAATATTTTAATAGTGGTAGTTTGAAAGTTCTACCAGCCAAATAATCCAACTTTAAAGTCTTGTCAATCAATCACACCATCTCTGAGTTATGGAACAAGGGAGGAATTATGAGTATATGTAATATATATTACATATGAAAACATAATATATATAGTGGTGTAGTTAATAAGAAAATACATAGATCAAAATTGATATAAAATTTAATGTGGAAAACTTCGAAGAGGCAAAAAACCATGGGTTGATCTTATTCATATAATTGAGAAACATAACACAATACAAAAGCCTTATTTCTCTCACTTATTTTGTGAACAAAGTACACACAAAATTTTATGTCAATTAAATGAATAAATTATGTCTCAATGTATTAATTATCACAATGGTGTGTAATTTATGAAAGGGGTACAATCTTTTATATATTCCGGTGTGGAGGTGGACCATTGTAACC